>JACXGI010013156.1:0-21362 GCA_016801175.1 Esox masquinongy | reverse complement strand
ATGCTTTGGAAATTCTTTTGTACCCTTCTCCTGACTGATATCTTTCAACAATGAGATCCCTCTGATGCTTTGGAAGCTCACTGCGGACCATGGCTTTTGCTCTGAGATGCAACTAAGAAAATGTCAGGAAAATCCTACTAGAACAGCTGAACTTTATTTGTGATTAATCAGAGTCACTTTAAATGATGGCAGGTGTGTAATGACTTCTATGTAACATGAGTTTGAATGTGATTGGTTAATTCTGAACACAGCCACATCCCCAGTTATAAGAGGGTGTGCACACTTATGCAACCAGGTTATTGTAAGGTTTTTATTTTTCATTTTTCCCGCTTGAAGATTTCAGTTTGTTTTTCAATTGAATTGTTCACATTATAGGTCACATTAAGAGTGGAAAAAGTTCTGACATGATTTATCTTTGTCTCATTCTTTTATATCACAAAAACCTGGCATTTTAACAGGGGTGTGTAGACTTTTTATATCCACTGTAGTTGGGTTTTAGTCCAGTTGATGTTTTCATGTGGGATGCACAGCCTACATCCCGGCCAAATTGTTATTTGCTATGAAGCTCTACTCCCATCACTACAGGGAACAAACACACACACACACACACACACACACACTTATTCATAAATGTAACTAGGTCAGAAAAAATCTATTTTATCTAATTCATTTATTCCTCTTAAATTAGTGCAGCATTTTCAATGTTTAGTTATAAATCAGATGTAATTTAGGAGGAATATATTAGAATCGGCCAAAAGAATACACCCACAAAATATGTACGATATGTGTGTATCTGTGTGACTATGTCTCTACCTCTAGTAAGGTAGGTTCAGAGGTGTTTCTCTGCAAAGATCAATCGCTGCATGTGCTCATAGTTTAAGTCAACAGTTAAGGAGATTTATCAAGTAAACCTCTGTGTTTAGGTTTCTCCTTTCATAGCTCCAATACCTAGAGTTTTCAGAGTCCTTTCAGAGTCCTTTTCTTATCAATAGTCCATCTTAAAGCTTGTCTACATGTTTAACAAGAGATGGGTCAAAGGTGTGTTTGTGTGTGGTTCATATGTTTTTGCTCTTCTTTTCCCCCACTAGTCCAAGCTGGGCCACCTGACTTTGTTGTTGTGTACAATTCACACCTACCTGTATGGCGGGAACAGGTTCCTCAGCGCCTCCCTCTATAAATGGTACACTCCACCTGGCTACATGCTGTCTCTAGTGTTGCCCTCTGTGGTGTTACTGCTCAAGCTGCTTCTCATCACCCCCTGTGTAGACCGCACCATCACCCGCATACGCCAGGGCTGGGAGAGGGGCGCGGACCAGAGAAACTCAAAAAACAACAAAACACTGATTCTGTAGAGAAAACACATGTTTGTTTTTCTTTCTTTGTGCGAACCAGAAAGACAATATTTCCTTTGTCCCCTAACCCTTAACCCAACCCAACACAATCCTAATCCTAACCTACATAACTTGGCAGTCCAGCTAATGTCATACGTGTGGTTGGGAATTTTTATAGCCTGTCCGGCCTGTGGTATAACTAACCAAGCAAGCAAACACTTTTTATATAGCAGTCCTAGGTTAGTGACGAAAGACAGGAAAAGCTTCCAATGTTAAGCCACAGCAGTTAAATAAATAATAAATAACAGTTAGCTAGCTTGGCATTCCATGTAGTTATAAAAGTCGTGGTATAGAATTTCCTTTTCAATAGCTTATCCTGCCTGTGGTATAAGTATAATTGAGATCTAACACAAACAACATATCTTTATACATTTCCTTGGCAAGTGGCACCACACAATGATGGTTGGCACCTACAGTAAGTTAGTCACGATAGTGACATTCCAATTTTGCCTTCAAAATAAAAATCCCTCATCCTACTTGGATGTATAGCTTACAAGTTTGAGGAGAAATATAGCCAACATGTAGCTTTTGAGTTTTATATCTGCCTTTGTGTTCCTTCAATGAAAGGAAAAATGTGAGTTCACTCCAGAACTTAATCTCAATTTCTATGGACTGGCAACTGCACAGCAATTGGGAAGCATTGGAAAGACTCTGAATCTACGGAGCGTGAACATGCCCAAAAACTATTTGGGAAGTATTACCTCTTAAATAACATATTTTCTCAATAGCATTTATAAAATAATTACATTGGTTTTGCTTTTTTATGGTAGAAATCATACAATTGGCTCCTTTAAACTAACCATAAACCTAACCCCTAATCTCTAAACCTAAAAATAGGTTTACCTAAAAACCCAATTCTAACAGTCACCTCTAAGCTGGAAATAACCTTTTTCTTGTGGTTACAAAACCTTGTGTGGTTGTCAGGTCTTACTATGTTTGTGAGTCCCCACATATATGTAAAATGGATTGAATGAATGCCAAGTTTTTCTGATCTAAGGAACATATTGTTTTTTAATTACACTTTAAACATGTACAGTTTTTTTTGAAAATACACATTTATGTTCTAATCTTTTTTGTTGTTGTGATGAAACAAATTCTCAAGGTTGGCATATTAAAGTGCTATTGTACTCAACTCATTTTTAACTGTGTAAACCAGACATTAGCTTTTCCTGGAAGACACAGTTTATTTGAATGAAGAAAGCATCTCTAATATTGTGTCAATAAAGGCCTAATACATTATATTTGGCTTTATGACATGAAACCTAGCAGCTTGTATGTCGATTCTTCCTAGAAGAACAGTTCATGAGGTGAAAGTGACACACCATGACCTGTGACAGAATAAATGTGTGTTTTTTTATTAGAATTGCAAAGTGTATAAAAGCACATTGTTTTTTTAAATAAAAACTTTTCACAGTCAGACTAAGACCTAGGTCAATTTTGTCCCATCATTACAGCAAATGAAAATATACAAAAACATATATGAGAACATTTATACTGAACAAATATGACACTTGACATTTGAATTGCTTTATAGGTACCAAAAAGTCTAACTTGAGGTCATTCTGCAAAACATTCCATGAGTATCGGGGCAAAGTATACAAAAGCTGTTTTCCTTTAATCTGGATAAACCTGCATTATTTCTAACACTAACCAGTCTTGAGAGAACATTTGATACCTGCTGATTTTTCAGTTTATTTCCAATATTTTTTGTTAAGTTAAGATTCTACATAGCCTTATATAGAACATCAACCAATGGCTGGCCCTTCTGAAAGGAAGAGAGTCCCATCCAACTGAAATGCATAAAATACAATGATGTGTGTGAAGGTTTATGTTAGATGCAGGAGTAATGGGCAGGAGTAAAGACCTGAGCGACTTAGACAAGGGACAAATTGTTGTGGCCAGATGACTGGGTCAGAGCATCTCTGAAAAGACAAGGCTTATGGGGTGCTCCCGGTCAGCAGTGGTGAGTACCTACCGACAGTGGTCCGAAGGGGGACAAATCACAAACTGGTGACAGGGTGTTGGGAGCCCAAGGCTCATTGATGCGCGAGGGCAATGGAGTCCATCCCGTCTGGTCCAAACTGACAGGTCTGCTGTGGCACAAGTCACAGAAAATGTTATTGATGGTTACGGGAGGAATGTGTCGCAACACAAAGTGCATCGCACCCTGCTGTGTATGGGACTGCACAGCCTCCTGTCCACTGTATGTGCCCTGCACACTGTTGAAAGTGCCTACAATGGGCACGTAATTGCAGAACTGGACCTTGGAGCAGTGGTTGAAGGTCGTCTGATCTGATGAGGCCAAAGAGTTTACATGACGTGCTGTTTACTCCGGCTTAAGATCTATAAGGGAATTACGCGGTTGTTGGAAATCAGACTGTAAGTATGCAAATGCTGGAATAAGAGATGGGATAGCATCATCCAATACCGTGTCATAAACTAGAAAGTGTGTTACAACGGCCTGGGTTCTGTCGGTAAGGTAATTCTGAAACCATAAGCAGATGTCCACAGCCAAGCACAACAAGGTCAATCTCTTCTTCCAAATGGAATGATCAACCTTATCAGATGCCTTTGGCAGGTCAATAAACATTCTAACAATAATTACACTGAACTAGTCACGGCCCGATCAGCATTCTGGGGCTGGATCTCTGTTTTATAGAAATCTGGGTAATATCCAGTTTACGGTGCTAGTCTGCTATTGAATAATGGTGCAAAATGCCTGGCTTTTTGTGGTGTCCCTTTAAGTTTCAGTTTGGAAGAATCAGCCACATCTTAGTTTCCTCTGAGGAGAAAAACAATTGCGCTCATAAGTTAGCATACCCTGGAAGAAATGGTGACATTTTGGCATTGATTTTGAAAATATGACTGATCATGCAAATAAACTGTCTTTTATTTAAGGATAGTGATCATATGAAGCCATTTATTTTCACATAGTTGTTTGGCTCCTTTTGAAATCATAATGATAACAGAAATCACCCAAATGGCCCTGATCAAAAGTTTACATACCCTTGAATGTTTGGCCTTGTTACAGACACACAAGGTGACACACACAGGTGAAAATGGCAATTAAAGGTGAAATTGCAACTAAAGGTAAATTGCAATTCTGTGTATAAATAGTCAATGAGTTTGTTAGCTCTCACGTGGAGGCACTGAGCAGGCTAGATACTGAGCCATGGGGAGCAGAAAAGAACTGTCACAAGACGTGCGTAACAAAGTAATGGAACTTTATAAAGATGGAAAAGAATATAAAAAGATATCCAAAGCCTTGCAAATGCCAATCAGTACTGATCAATCACTTTTTAAGAAGTGTAAAATTCGGGGATCTCTTGATACCAAGCCAAGGTGAGGTAGACCAAGAAAGATTTCAGCCAAAACTGCCAGAAAAATAGTTCGGGATACAAAGAAAAACCCACAGGTAACCTCAGGAGAAATACAGGCTGCTCTGGAAAAAGACGGTGTGGTTGTTTCAAAGAGCACAATACGACGATACTTGAACAAAAATGAGCTGCATGGTCGAGTTGCCAGAAAGAAGCCTTTACTGCGCCAATGCCACAAAAAAGCCCGGTAACAATATGCCCAACAACTCCTTGACACGCCTCACAGCTTCTGGAACACTGTAATTTGGAGTGACGAGACCAAAATAGAGCTTTATGGTCACAACCATAAGTGCTATGTTTATAGAGGGGTCAACAAGGCCTATATTGAATAGAATACCATCCCCACTGTGAAGCATGGTGGTGGCTCACTGATGTTTTGGGGGTGTGTGAGCTCTAAAGGCACAGGGAATCTTGTGGAAATTGATTGCAAGATGAATGCAACATGCTATCAGAAAATACTGGCAGACAATTTGCATTCTTCTACACGAAATCTGTGCATAGGATGTTCTTGGACTTTCCAGGACGACAATGACGCTAAGCACAAGGCAGTGTTCACCCTCCAGTGGTTACAGCAGAAAAAGGTGAAGGTTCTGGAGTGGCCATCACAGTCTCCTGACCATAATATCATTGAGACACTCTGGGGAGATCTCAAACGTGTGGTTCATGCAAGACGACCAAAGACTTTGCATTATCTGGAGGCATTTTGCCCAGACGAATGGGCAGCTATACCACCTGCAGGAATTCGGAGCCTCATAGACAACTATTACAAAAGACTCCACGCTGTCAGTGATGCTAAAGGGGGCAATACACAGTATTGAGAACTAAGGGTATGCAGACTTTTGAACAGGGGTCAGTTAATTTTTTTCTTTGTTTTGTTTTATGATTGTGCCATTCTGTTATGACCTACAGTTGAATGTTAATCCCATAAGAAATAAAAGACATGTGTTTTGCCTGCTCACTCATATTTTCTTTACAAATGGTACATATATTACCAATTCTCTAAGGGTATGCTAACTTTTGAGCAGAACTGTATCTGGAAAAGACAATTGACAACTTATAAATAGAGATAAACATATAAAGACAACCTACTTAATGCTATTATGAGACTTGCCCATTATTACTTAGGACTTGACTTGAGACTTGAAGGTTAAGACTTGAGACTTGAAGGTTAAGATATTAGGCTTGCTAAGGACTTGCAAAAATGTGACTTGCTCCCATGTTTGCTACACACAGTTAACAGTGTTTTACATCTTTCAACTAACTGATGACCACAAACTGAGAAAGTTGTGACGAAGAAATTGTGTTTTTTTCTAAATAAAGTTATTCTGATTTTGGCTAAACCTTTTCTTTCTTTATGCTGGATGCTGGAGACATACAATTGCTGACATTGAAAGATGGTTTTACATGTAAAGTGAATTGAGATCAGTACAGTTGGCCAAGGACTTGGAATAGAAAAAAATAATTTGATTGATTATTTACTTACATGAGCTTTGCAGTTCAAAGAGAATATTCTGCATCCTCTTGGCTTGTATGATACGGTTCAAAATGTCAAAAATTATTTCAGAATTTATAGACAGTTTTTAAAAGTGTAATTACTAAATGTCCCAGTGGCTGCTGGGCTATAATGGCGTTCAATATTATGTGATAAAGAACGTATGTAGGGAATTTATTAGGACGAACACATTGTTTGACAATGAGCATCCTGCCTCTGTAATAAGGCTCTATGCCGACAGGTCATGGTTTCCTTTCAGTCCTGCAACCTCCACTGCATATGAGTAGGTCATTTGGTTTAACTCACTCTTTGACCACAAACTGGTAATTGTGCTAGTTAGAAAGTTTTTTCAAACCATACACAGAGGTAAAAAAATCTCCACAAGTTCATCTGACATGGAGAAGGAGATGAATGCCCTGATTGCTTAAATTGTGATTGCTTTCCCATTAGACAAAATCTAAAACTTGGTGATGGGCCTAATCACGGGGTACATTTGTGCAGTGAACGTGTTCGCTTATGTCAGCATTTGGGTGGCCAAAAGATTTAATCTATCCCTTTTTGGGATGGGTGGGGCAAAAAATTTGAAAACCATTGGTGTAATGTGTGGATGATAGGCTATGGATATTACTTGGCCTTTTATTGATTTCTAAAATTCTGCAAATAACACTCCAGAACTCAATTATTTGCGCCTTACAGATTGTTGTGAGTTACTGTTCATAAATGTATAATGTTACCTAAGGAACCAAAGCTTTGAGGCCACTATCAAAAATAAAAATGATTTGGACTCAGGGCCAAACGGACTCCAACAGGACAGCCCATGAATACATTTGCTCTGGCAACTGCATATTTTTATTGATCAATATAATTTCTATGTTTGGATATTTCATATAAGGTATTTCATTTATTGGAAAAAATTGAAATTATTTTTAAAAAATAGCAGAATCTAAAGAAGCATTAAGACTTCCTTACTCCCCAGATCATCAGTCATTTGTGGACTGCTTCAAATTCAATGGGGTTTGGATGAGAGAACAGGGATGGCCATGGCAAAAGATTGATTCTGTGATCTGTGAGACGTTTGTGGTCGGAAGAAATGCTTTGGTTCATTGTCCCAAATATCCTCCTCACTACACGTGGGTGCAATTCCAAGCAGGTTAATCACAACCAGTTCATTTAAACATCTAATTGCTCTAATAGTGAATATTTTCTTGCAGATGTGTAGCTATTTTCTTTATAACCATTGCAATTTATTTAATTTATGTTATTTGACCTTCCCAAAATTGATGAATAAGTAATACTGGTATATACACAAATGAAGTGGCTATGTATGAATTATATGCAGAGTTTTATTTGAGGCTATTCATGTGGTTCTGCAACTTATTGTCAGTAAACTTGTGTAGACTTCTTATGTTTTTAGTTTTTTACCTTTATTTTATCAGGTAAATTGACTGAGAACACATTCTCATTTACAGCAGTGACTGTCAACTTCAGAAATATTGCAAGTCATAAAATGGTATGATAAGAATCTCCTATCAAAATCAAAATGTTTGAATTTGGCAAACAAGAACGTAAAGACCTTGGGTGATGTGAACATTGTGGAAAATACAATAGGCCTAAAAGTTGGCCAGTTTTGCTATGAGGCAATAACACTGTGTCTTAATGACATTTCAATTGTTTAGATTGATTTCCATTATCCTTGTTACTGCACCTGTGTCTGATTTTGGCCTGGTCACAGTTCTGTGTACTCATATGTTGTGCCTAGGGCTAAGCTCTGTCAACCCAATAGGTTCTCGTCACAATGATGTCTTAGTTCTTTTATTAAACGTCCTCCGTTCTCCCTGCACATGTGTTCTGCCTCTTAAACCAGTACAAAAACATGAAGGAATTTAGCACAACACCCTTCATAGTATAAAGCCCTGGGGGATGTCAAACTGTTATGGTGCCTTTATGAACCGTTTAAAAAAGCATAAACTATGGTCATTGATGCTTGTAACAGATTTAGGCCCCCTATTTTTCCATTAGATTGTTTCCTGCCAATGTATGTGTAGGTACAGTAGTGCCCGTAGTGAGGATTTCTATACTCCGTGTAATTATTAACCAAATTATGACATGAGACAATTCTCTATACCCCAGTGTCTCACACCCCACCCTGTTGCCAGCAACATTGCAAAAAGTGGTATTATATCATCAGCTTCCTTTCCATCGCCTTATTCAACTCCTCTCTCTTATCACCATTCTTCCAGTATACACATTTTCTTCATTACTATTATTCCCTTTGAACAAAATCCCACTCTTGAGCAGAGTGACTAGTCCATGTATAATTCATCCCTCTGACCACACTTTGTTAAATATTTAACTGTGTAAGTCATGTATAATTACAGTTAACTGTGTGTCAGGCTGCCTCTCAACCTATTGTCCTGCTCCAGGCCTGCGGGTCTACAGACTGTTCCTTGTTTCTTCTCTCTTGAACTTAACTGATCCGTTGATGTCTCTGTTTGACCCACTAGATTCCACACACCAGGTTCTGCACTGGACTAAGTCAGTTCCTGATTAGGGGAGGAAGGGTGAAAAACAGCATCCCGGGTGAGGAGAGAGACAGTTGTCTTCCTCTCAAGGTTTCTTCTTAGGTTCTGACCTTTTTAGCAATCTTACCTTAATATTGTGTTTCAACATTTGATTGCTTGCTTTTTGCATTTTTGGCTTGGTATCTGTGTTAGTGTTTTGTAACAACTGCTCATGTAAAAAGGGGTTTATTAATTAGATGAGATTAATATTAGTTTGGATATTATTGGATAAACAGTAGCAGAAAAGTCAAATTTACAGGAAAGAGAATGGCAGACAGATAAAGCTGTGTCACATCCACACTCAGATGCAAACACACACAGATACACACAGACACACACGACTTCTAGTGAGGTTTGGGTTTTAATAATGTGCAGTTAAACGATTGGATTGCAATATATTTTAGACACCCTCAAGGAGCTGTTAGATAGGTACCAAAATCCTCTTTTTAATTCCAACACTTTAATACTAATTACTGAACATAGGCTTCACTGAGTTAATGACTGGGAGTTTCATTCAGTCTAAGAAAGTGTGTGTGTGTGTGTGCATGTGTGTGTGTGTGTGTGAGTGGGCATGATAAAACGAGAAATAGACAGGAAGTGTAAGAGAGACAGGGGATTGATAGAAAAAGTGAATTTTTGAGTGCTATATATTTTATTTTGAAACCTGTTTTTAGAGCTCTGCCTGAATAAACAATCAAATGCAGGTTTTTAGCTTCAGGTATGGGTGTGGGGATAAAGTCATACATATTCATCATGTTTCTTTGTTCTCATTTGGCTGATGCACAGTAAAATTAACTCAACACATTGCTACCTAAATAAGCATTCTGGGACTTTTGAGAATAACAAACTATTGTTTAAAACTTCCCATTTGGATGTAATATGATTGGTTTATATGTACATGATCTGTAAGTAGAATAACTTTCATACATCAATTATGCTATGAAATTTGAAAGTGAGTGGACGCGATGACATGCACAAATCAGCACATATAGATGACATAGTACACCATTTTCAGGGAACATTTCTATTCAACAGCGCCACTTTTACAACCAGTGACCACAATCTTGTAGAGCAGTGCTCAAACAAAGTGAGCCACAAAACACCAATGCAATGCCTATACACAGTGTAATAGTGTAAAGTACAGTAAATGATTACCATCCTTTATTACATCGCTCATTTATTTCAAATGGTAGTAAGCACAATTAGTAAACATAGAACATGGGGTGTGAACACTAGCAATGTCTTTCAACATGGAGCAGGATAGACCACAAGGCAGAGAAGGAAATCGAAGCCCATAGACAGTGTCAGGGTCAGTGCCAATGCCACTGGCCATCAAGCAACTGTCCAAGTGCCTGGAGAATGTGAAGGAAACATATCCATGTGTGCAGCCATAGCTGAAGATGGTGAGGTAGGACGTAGGCCCCTTCTTGGGTCCTACAATACTGCACACCTCATTAATGGTGCAAGGTAAAACAGTCATACATGCACGAGCCAGGGTCTGACCCTGAAAGGAATGAGGAAGCAGGTGTGTCAATTCAAAACAGTAGGTATGCGGGATGCACCATACTGGTTAGTCAACATGGAAATGTTACAACCAGCCATGTTACTGGGACTATAGCAGGTTTGCATTGAAGCTAGCCTAGCTTGATTGCAGAGCACCCTTTTAGAGAACTTCATTAAGAAACATGAATTTGACTAGGTGCTTAAATGGATAGTTCAGGAGTTCGGCAACAAGGCCTTTCTACTCTCCCAGAATCAAAAGAACTTCTGGATACCATTTCTATTGTTTCAAAAAAGTGCTGTCATAATGTCAGAAATAAAAAAATATTGTGATTTGGTTCTGCATTTCTGCCATATCTAGTTCTAGAGTGGGCTGGCCCATATCGGGCTGGGGTTGGCTTGGTGTGGGTTAGCACCTGCCCACAGTGTCTACCGAATACCCACAAGGTGCCATTTTACTTCTCTCTGTCACGAACTGGGAGCAAAAAACACCAAGCCTTATTTCCAGCAGCAGTAAGCAGAGGGACATACACACAAGGACAATCCTATTTCAGACTGCTGCCAGTCGTTCAGACAGAGGTGTGAAGAAAAATAGGATGGATTCTTCTCGCTCTCATTCCATCACAGATCCATGACACCCTTATTTGCCTGCCCCATCCATCTCCCACTGTGTCCTGTGTTGGTGTGTGTGTGTGTGTGTGTGTGCTGGGGGGGTCCAAGGTGTGTTGACTTTAAGTAAGGGACTGTTCTTGTGCTTTTGGGTTGCCATTCTTTTCCCTGTTTACTTTTGCTATTTAGCAGGTTTTACTATAGTTATGGTAACTTCTGTAACTAATTTGTCTTTGTTTGGCTTAAAGTGTTGATAAACCATGACTTCCTTACATTATAAGCACAGCAATCCACACACAGCAGTAGCCTACGCACATGTTCCAAAAACCACCAGGTGGCAAAAAATATTTTTAAAGAACACCACAGTGTGAGAGAAGATTTTCATAAGACGGGAACAACTAATGAACATGTAAAATAGAGAAGTAACAAGCATTGTTCTTGCTATACATTGAAAAGAAAGTTTAAACCAACAGAACAAAAAGGATTTAAACAAGTACTTTTATGTTTAAATTGTTTTCAGAAATGCTGACCGTATTGTCAATTCTAAGTCAGATAATGTATAAGATGCTGAACAGGCCTTTCTCTCTGACCATTTGATCTGGACGATCTTTGCATACCAATGATAACAAGACATGAAATGTTTATGTTAATTATCCTACATTATCTTTGTCAAATATGACTGGCTGTTTGGAATATATGTATACACTGTAAGTTCTTAATGTTTCACAATGTAAAATGTTTCAATGTAAAGTTTCTGTGTTTGGGTCCTCCCCCTCATCATCCCTCATTCAGATGAGTTTTCATCACACCCCATCACTGAAACCCTAAATATGAGAACCACTTTCAACGAAAGCGCACTATCCATTTCACCATTGTCATTTTCACTCAGTCCCTCTCTCCCTATAACACACACCCACCCACGCACCTGCTATTCCATCTTACCCAAGGCTGTGGTCATGCATTGTACTTCTATATTAGATGTTGTTGTTTTTCTCCCTGACTTTCTATGATCCATGACAGCAGGAGAAGAGAGGGAGAATGCATCAAAAATAAGGAGAAAAAATATGACAGTTTTCGCATCATGTCCTTCTGTGCGCGAGTCTGTGTGTGTGTGTGGGGGGGTTGGCCAAAGTGTTATATTTGCAACTACAGTATGTGGAAAAGTGAGTGTTTGTGTGTGTGTGTAATAGTGACGTTTCAGCATTGACTTGTCCAATGGATAATTTCCTAGGAAATAATTGAGCCATTTTCTTCAGGAAAAAATAAACCCTCCCATTCTTCCTCTTTTCATTTGTTCTTAAGACCAAATTATTAGTGTAAACGATAAACTATTACACGGCAAAGTGTTAATCAAGAGTTAGCCCCTTAGACTAGGCCAGCGTTTCCCAATCCTGGCCCTGGGGACCCCAAGGGGTGCACATTTTCATTTTTGCCCGAGCACTCATGCACTCCCATGGGATCCCCAGGGCCAGGATTGGGAAACACTGGACTAGGCCAGGCAGGACTTGGCAAATGTACATTGGAGAATATTTGTTGTAAAACATGGAACACCAGTCGAATTCCAGTGTAAATCAATAACAATCAAATTCATTGCTTGGGCAGAGCAAACATCAAATTCATGAAAATGACTTGATTGAAAATGAACTAAATGAGCTATCCATCTACCACCTTGCTGCCCCCCAAAAAAGTTACTTTTGTCTTTCTACTATCTACCCCAGCATTTGCAAAAAGAACACATAAAAGCTCTTATACATTAAAGGATTTAGATTGGAAAGAACATAATTGTTTTGGAACAGCACTCCGAGAGCTTGAGGAAGTGAGGCTGGGTCTGCCTTTCCATAAATTGGCGTGTGAGCAAGACAGAAATGTACCCACATCATTAATTGCAACATACTGTGAAAACGGAAGGCAAATTGCTGATTAAAAGCCAAATGTATTGATGTCGGCCATGTTTCTGATGAACCATTCGCTTTTGTTGAGAACAAGCCTTTATGCAAGGAAAATATTTCGATATCAAAAGAAGTGTGTGGGGGGGTTTCTTGAATTGTAACATCCAATAAAAATCTTAGTGCTGGGAGCCAGTACTCCATCCAAACTGCTTTTGAAATACAAACATTTCCAGACCTCCGAGCAAGCGTGACAACATATCTAGGGATGGCCTAGTGAGACTAACTAGGAGTTAACCCTCTGACTTTCATAAAAAGACCAGTCAGTCTTTATCACAAAGACAATAAGATAGCGGTCTGTCTGTGGTAGAGATTCTCACATAGCAGAATGGGTGTTATGGACCATGCACCCAGACCTTATCTCTGAGAAGTAGATGTCAGCTTGATATAAAGGACATAGAGATGACGGATGGCTTGAAATTGACATGGAAAGGACTCCTGTGAGTGACAGCTTTGGGGGAAGAGAGAACATACCTGACCCCCTGTCTCTCTATTTGTCAGCTGTGTCATCTTGATTGTATGGGTGTGTGGTTGTGTGTGTGGATGTGTGTGTGATTGTGTGACTGATGCAGATGTGCTGTAAACCATTGCCTCCAGCCCAGCATTCTCCATGCCTCCATTCTTGCCAGAACAGTGCTCCTAAACAAAGCAAAAACACACACACACACACACACACACTCACTCCAGTGAACGCAGGTTTGATAGATTTATTAAGGTAAACTGCATTGTGGGTTCAAATGTGTCCTCTATATTTTAGGCACAAGAATGTTTCTTGCTGATATCCAATTACAATGTCTGCAAGAGAAACAGCTTGACAACACTGATACAAGGTTGGACACAAAACCACACCTGTTCTTGAAATACAGAGTAAACATTCTGTGAGAACCTGCTCGTGGAATGGTGGAGGCCGATATTCCATTAAGCTTGTCCTCGCACAAAGATATCCTCAGATAGTTCAATCCCTTGAGGAGGATGGGGGATATGCACTCCTTCCTTAAAGGGATAGTTTCGATCCAGATTCATTTTTGGGTAAAAGTCCACTTACCCTGAGTTGTTCCTGAAGGCACATAGAGTCATTTTTCAAAACAATCCATTATTCAGCTCAGTCCCAGTCTCTAATGAGCATTATTAGCATTGTCCAAATTCATGAATGAAAACGCTGTGTCTCGCTTTACAAAAGACACATTGCAAGCAGAAAAATACTCCGAACTAAGACTAGAGGTGACAACCTGACAATGTTGTATTCCTCAAAATAAAGTTTTAATTTTGGCAACATAAATCTCATTTTCAAATGAATTGGGACTTTCTAAGTTTACAGGTCAGTTGGGGGCCTAGCAGTTGGGGGCCCTAAGTGACCGCTTATGCAGCTTATGCCTGGAGCCAGTGCTGGGTGTCCTTCAGCAGTTGTTTCTTTGCAGCAATTCGACCATGAAGGCCTGATTCACGCTGTCTCCTCTAAACAAATGATGTTGAGATGTGTCTGTTACTTGAACTCTCTGAAGCATTTATTTGGGCTGCAATCTGAGGTGCATTTAACTGCTGATTTCTGAGGCTGGTAACGTTAAGGAACTTATCCTCTGTAGCAGAGGTAACTCAGGGTCTTCCTTTCCTGTGGTGGTCCTCATGAGAGCCTGTTTCATCATTGCACTTGATGGTTTTTGCAACTGCACTTGAAGAAACTTTCAATGTTGTTGACATTTTCCGCACTGACTGACCTTCATGTCTTAAAACAATAATGGACAATCGTTTCTCTTTGCTTATTTGAGCTGTTCTTCCCATAATGTGGACTACTACAGTACAGACATTGGTCTTCTGTATACCAATCCTACCTCATCAACACACAAGTGATTGCCTCAATTAGATTTCGTATGATCAATCTGATAAACAACAATGACGTTTTCTAGCCTTGTTTGCTCATCAGATCGCAATGACATTGTTTTGAGTACTTGGTTCTAAATACATACATACATGAGTAAAGTAGTAGATCTGTCATGAAGAATGATAAACATAGCGACTTTATTAACCCTAATGAAATAACACAGGTAAGAGGAGGAACATATTTCATGAATGTTCCTCTACGATGCAGCTGGGGACAAGTCATCATGTTGGTTTACTCCTTTCTGGTGTTGACATTAAACCCTGTTCCTTCCTTGTCAGATTCATGCACTTTCAAAACAAATTAAGCCTTAGCAAAGCATCACTCATGTTGTTTTCTGTTAAAACAAAACAGATCGGAATGTACGACGATGACAGGCCAGGAGGACAATTGCTTGATGGATCATGTTATTACTATCTTAAAACATCTCAGTCTGCTTGGATAATACTGTAGATATAATAGGAAAATAAATAAATGGAAAATGTGTGTGTTTAATGTGTCAGTCTCTGGCACAAAAAGGTGAACAGGCTGTGGTAAAAGGCTGTTCTATAGGTGTGAGGGTAATTTAATCAGAGCCTTGATATAGCAGGTTACTGGGGTTAATATCCTACACGCACGCTGCTCCTCTCTAAAGGCTTAATTGTTTAAAGTATTATTGAACGCTACAGCCTGTGTGTTTGTGTGCATGTGTTTGTGCACGTGTAACTGCATGGGCCCCAATAAGACATTACATTTCTGCTGCTTAGAGTCAAACAGGAGTCAGCAAGCTCTCCCCAGACAGACCAACATCTCTCTCACGCACATTCACACGCGCACGCGCACGCACACGCGCACGCGCGCGCACACACACACACACACACACACACACACACACACACACACACACACATGCTCATGTCCCTCACTCTATCCCCCTCACCACTACCTCTTACACATCTAAATAGATATGAATGTTTTAAATCTATTAGAATTCAATGTGTTTCACATCAGTTTTATATGTTCACTATTTTAATGTGGAAAATTATGTTTAATTTCATTGACAAGTACTATTATTATTAGTGTTGTTATTATTCCAGATGAGCCCTGTATTACAACAACAACAAAACACATGGAGATGAAACCCATTGAGAAAAGCTATCACAATTAATGGTTAAAGGGCAATTCACCGTGGTTGATGTACTATTGGAATACTTCTGTTCTGGGTTGATCATTCTACGCGGGTCTATCGCATGACATCAAAAAGGCCAGCTAATTCTTGCTGTAGAGTTATAAAAAATGATCCTGGGAATGTATCAGGGAAAATGAAGTCCCTCCACTATTCTGCAGATAATTTCATTCCTGGTAATAAGCTCCTTTCAATAACATCTTAGTCTCCCCTCACACGCACACACAAGACCTTCTAATGAGGATGGGATTAAACTGCAACAGTTATGAAAAAGTCCTCAACCTCCGCTTCAGACTACTGGAGGAGAATTACAGCCATTTATAGCTAGGTACTTATATCCACTTAAGTGCACTTACAGGCACTTTCCAAGATATTTCAGATTTCAAGCACTTTTGTTATCTACATGATTAAGTGACATCAATGTTAACAGCCTGAGAAATGAGATGAGGGAAGAACATGTGGCCAAGTCTTGATGGGAGGGTGTCATCATCGGATCGTTAAAACAGGGAAACGGTTCTCATTACAGATACCAATTATCTCCAGAGAGGGAGAAAACGTGTAGAGAAATAAAAACAGGAGAGATAGAGGGAGCTAGAGAGTGAACAATGGCGGAAAGGAAGGACAAGCTGTGAGAAGGGAGAGAGGAGGTATATGTGATAAAGAGGGGGGAATATAAAGACACTGGGAGAGGAGAATATAAATGGTTGGTGCAGGCAGGCAGACAGACAGACAGACAGACAAACAGGGAGCAACAACTCACAGGTAGCAGTGCCAGCCTTTGACAGCAGAGATATTATTCCAGCATGGATCAATGTACCTGCGAAAGAGCTTCTCTCCATAAATCACATCACCCTCATCCTCCTACACTCAATCACACACAAATACACACAAACACACACACACACACACACACATCGATAAAGATCAGCCTCTGTCATAAACTCTCCATAAGACATTCTAAGTTCCTAACTGTCTTTATGAAATGTTTTCCTAGAGCTCTCATAGTTCTCATAGTATCTTATAGTTTAGTGAGAAAATCCATTGTCTGAAGTGGCCTCCCTTTCCCCGTCTCATCTCTGTGAATACACACAGAATACATTACCATTCTAGTTATTTCACATGGGAGCCGAAGGCTAAAAGTTGGTATGAATTTCGATGTCTAAAACTTTTGTTAAAGACTATGTCCATCACTAAAAGACAATATCCACATACAGTACCTTCCTCAGTTTTGGTCCCATTTTCCTGTTTTCATATCTGTGCTAACAGCTCCATCTATTGGGGAAGACAAATATACTGCATCAATTTTAATTTGGTGCTGGAAAATCTAAAGGATTGCTGAGCCACATATATAACTGTTTATTTCTGATGGGCCCTGATATGGTGAATTAATGTCAGTTGTATTCTTTCGAAGTAAATACAATATCTGTTTATTTGAATGACTACCACTGACTAACTGACTTTATGAAGTTTAGAGAACTGTTTGCGTAATGGGCCAGGTGTGAAACTTGACATCTTCGCATTCTGCTATTTCAATTTTTTTCTTTTTAAGTGACTGTCAATCTTGCATATTGCATTGAAGGTGGGTGTTGGGTGCAGTGTTGAATCAGAGTGAAACATTCTGCAAACATCATTGTTCACATCATTTTTAAATACTCAAGCATGCATGCTAGAAACAAGTTACATATTCTGAAAAGAGTCTAGGCAATAAGATGGCATTGTCTCTGTTCGCCTGTGACTTTGACCTGCTGTGTGAGAATTCATTATGGGATGCCAAATTTCATTTCAGATTTTCCCCAATTTTGGTCCTGTTTTCCTGTTTCCAATCGTCAAATACAGTGTTTGTTGGTTGTCAAAAGCAAGATACCTAGCTGACAACAGTAGGGTCTTCACATCCTTTAACTTGCATTTGTAACCTTCTATTTTCTGTGGTTTATTGTAAGACTACACTCAATGGCAATGGTGCATTGCCAAAAAATAAAACAAAAAGAAAGTCCAGACTTACTGGAAAATGTTCTTACCTCACAAAACAAATTATTAAAGTAAATTGACAAGAAAACACTTCCCTACACCTGGCGTTCAAAATTCCATACATCCCTTCTCAGGCTCTTGAACCTGACAGGATTGTACTGCTTGTGTCAAAACCTTCCAAACCCTGGTACTGTTCTACCACCGCCATAATGACGTCCATTTTCACACACTTTTTATCTATTTTAGGAGTCCTATTAATCATAATAGCTATAAAATTAAGGCTACAAAGTCCTCTTCGCTACGTATGAAATGCTCTACCCTCACTACAGTCTCTTTAACCTTTGTGTAATGTCTGGTCCGCGTGGCATAGCAGCTCCCTTTTCTCTCCGGCGCTCCACCTCGCCGATGAACTAACCTATGAGGGATGATTCGTGCATTTAATAGGCCTAGGGAAGCTACTGATATGACTCACAAAGTCACTTAACGTCTGAACAGCGCCTTAAAATTACGTCTTAAATTAACATCGTCCATCAATGGAGACGCGTTTTTTCTTACAGACGACACGTCCACAACACACACACGACAAGAACACAACACGCCAACGTTAAGACGTCACGCAAATGGCCTACAGACGACACGAACTCGTCACGTATCAGTTTTACGAGTGAATTGATAATTGAAGATCTTAACATGAACGCGTCTCTATAACACGTCTTTACAACGCGTCTCTATAACGTGTTACGTGTCGTCTAAACAACATCATTAGGTGTCGTGCAGCGGTTCAATGAATAAATTGTTGCACCTGCTATTGACTGCGCTGCACAAAAGTAAACAATTTCCTCCAGTCGATTTCTCTATTTTACGTCATAAAGCCTACTAGGGAATAGATGCTCTCATAGGACTGCGTGGAGGTTTTCACATTCGGAGCATGCTAATGGAATAAGTCGCGGAATCGTTTCTTTTTGTGTGTTTAATTCTCATTAATTCTAATGACAAATGATCTGTATCGGTTGCTACACTGTCAAATTATTTTGATGGCTTTATTGGTGATGGGACTTGAATTGAGTCGATAGGCTACAGTTTTAGTAGTTTCAAAGTTGAGACAT
Source organism: Esox masquinongy (assembly GCA_016801175.1). Taxonomy (NCBI): domain Eukaryota; kingdom Metazoa; phylum Chordata; class Actinopteri; order Esociformes; family Esocidae; genus Esox; species Esox masquinongy. Next base: position 2,371 of record JACXGI010013156.1, on the reverse strand, counting down.
CCATATCCATATAGCGAATGATCATTAACACAACAATGCTTTCTGCTCCTCGAGCGCAGGTATTAGAGATCTATTCACCAATATCGAATCAACTAAACAACACACTCAGGGTTGCAGTGTCATAGGTAGATCACCTAATGTTTATTGAGGGTTACGATGGTGTAAAAGTCTTCCTTGGGTTATCCCACCTTTAATGAAATAGTTGCTATTACTACAATATATTAATGTACAGTGGATATAAAAAGTCTACACACCCCTGTTAAAATGCCAGGTTCTTGTGATGTAAAAGAATGAGACAAAGATAAATCATGTCAGAACTTTTTCCACCTTTAATGTGACCTATAACGTGAATAATTTAATTGAAAAACAAACTGAAATCTTTGAGGGGGGAAAATAAAAAACTCACAATTACCTGGTTGCATAAGTGTGCACACCCTTAAACTAATACTTTGTTGAAGCACCTTTTGATTTTATTACAGCACTCAGACTTTTTGGGTAGGAGTCTATTAGCATGGCACATCTTGACGTGGCAATATTTGCCCACTCTTCTTGGCAAAAGCGCTCCAAATTTGTCAGATTGCGAGGACATCTCCTGTGCACAGCCCTCTTCAGATCACCCCACAGATGTTCAATTGGATTCAACACTACTGTTGTTTGCTCCTTGGGGTTTTAAGGCCGGGTGTTTTGTAAAAGCACTTTGTGAAAAAAAGGGCTCTATAAATAAATTTGATTTTGATTTGATGATTCAGGTCTGGGCTCTGGCTGGGCCATTCCAAAACGTTAATCTTCTTCTGGTGAAGCCATGCTTTTGTGAATTTGGATGTGTGCTTTGGGTCGTTGTCGTGCTGAAAGATGAACTTCCTCTTCATCTTCAGATTTCTAACGGATGCCTGAAGGTTTCGTGCCAAAATTGCCTGGTATTTGGAACTGTTCATAATTCCCTCCACCCTGACTAAGGCCCCGGTTCCAGCTGAAGAAAAACAGCCCCAAAGCATGATGCTGCCACCACCATGCTTCACTGTTGGTATGGTGTTCTTTGAGTGATGTGCAGTGTTGTTTTTGCGCCAAACATACCTTTTGGAATTATGGCGAAAAAGTTCAACCTTGGTTGCATCAGACCATAACACATTTTCCCACGTGCTTTTGAAGGACTTGATGTTTGTTTTTGCCAACTTCAGCCTGCTTGGATGTTTTTCTTTGCTGTAGGCCTCTTGGAAGCCTCCGTGACCAGTTTTCTTCACGTCTTTTCATCAATTTTGGAGGGACGTCCAGTTCTTGGTAATGTCTCTGTTGTGCCATATTTTCTCCGCTTGATGATGACTGTCTTCACTATGTTCCATGGTATATCTAATGCTTTGGAAATTCTTTTGTACCCTTCTCCTGACTGATATCTTTCAACAATGAGATCCCTCTGATGCTTTTGGAAGCATGGCTTTTGCTATGAGATGCAACTAAGAAAATGTCAGGAAAATCCTACTAGAACAGCTGAACTTTATTTGTGATTAATCAGAGTCACTTTAATTGATGGCAGGTGTGTAATGACTTCTATTTAACATGAGTTTGAATGTGATTGGTTAATTCTGAACACAACCACATCCCCAGTTATAAGAGGGTGTGCACACTTATGCAACCAGGTTATTGTAGGGTTTTTATTTTTCATTTTTCCCCCTCAAAGATTTCAGTTTGTTTTTCAATTGAATTGTTCACATTATAGTTCACATTAAAAGTGGAAAAAGTTCTGACATGATTTATCTTTGTCTCATTCTTTTACATCACAAAAACCTGGCATTTAAACAGGGGTGTGTAGACTTTTTATATCCACTGTATGTATCAAATGTAGGTCTATAATTTTATTGCCTCGTGCTCTGATGCCTGCATAACCACAACGAATACTTTGGGATTGCAATAGTTAACTTATGGGCCACAGACACTGCATGAAATATATTAGAACCCCGACATTCATAATTATAGACATATTTATAGGCATTCAGACATATTAAACTATGTAAAACTGTTTTAAGTTCACATTACTAGCAGTATCATAGAAGCAAAAAGGATGCACAATATTCTCTTTAAACAGCAAAGCTCATAATACATTTCCATCCTTGGTAATGCCAAGATGTGAAGTCTTCCATGCCAAGTTTAATCTCTTTTTTCTCTACTTCTGGTCATCAGCTGTCAGATGTAAAACAATGTTAACAATATGTAGGCCTAGGACCTCAAACTTAGTGTGCAGGTTATTTCCTGCCCAGTAGGAACACATTACTCAGCTATGTAGTCCAGACTAGTAATAAATAGAATGATTTCTTCAATGTGTATTACTCAATGGCATAGGTTTTTTACTGTATATTGGGGGGGGGGGGGTCAGGGT
>JACXGI010013155.1:0-21348 GCA_016801175.1 Esox masquinongy | reverse complement strand
CTACCTCCTAGCTATCTGCTAAGCCCCCCCCCCCACACACACACACACAAACTGCTCTTCCAACCTGGATTCAGTGTTGTTAAATACTGTCTTTCTGTAATGTGAATATGTGTCTAAGATCTCTCTGTTCCCCAGGTTCCCAGACTGTGATGAGGCCTATCCCCGTCCTGTAGACCTTCTCTCCAGCGCAGACTCCACTGAATCGCCCATCTCTGTCCAGCGCGACTATGGCTTCTGGTGTCCCCGTGAGCTGAAGATCGACCCTGACCTGGGCTACACCTTCCTGGGTGTGAGGGACTGCTCGCCACCCTGCCCCAACATGTACTTCCAGCGAGACGAGCTGGTCTTCGCCCGCTACTTCATCGGCGTGTTGTCCATCATCTGTCTCTCCGCAACCCTCTTCACCTTCCTCACCTTCCTCATTGACGTGTCCAGGTTCCGCTACCCTGAGCGGCCAATCATCTTCTATGCCGTCTGCTACATGATGGTGTCGCTGGTGTTCTTCCTGGGCTTCCTATTGGAGGACCAGGTGGCGTGCAATGCGGAGAGCCCTGGGCGCTTCCGTGCAGCCACGGTCACGCAGGGCTCCCACAACAAGGTGAACCGCATTTCAGCTTACTGACCAACTGAAAGCTGATTCATTCAACTAAATCATTGATAGAGTTCCCATTTTATCTGGGACATTTCCGCGGTTATATGAAAAGATTTGAGACGAATACATTGTTTTGCAAACAGATATTTTCAATGTTTCTGGATTTCGATCAGTCTGTTTTAAACCTCCTCTCCTCTGCGCCCCCCAGGCGTGCACATTGCTCTTCATGGTGCTCTACTTCTTCACCATGTCAGGCAGCGTGTGGTGGGTCATCCTCACCATCACCTGGTTCCTGGCGGCAGTGCCCAAGTGGGGCAGCGAGGCCATCGAGAAGAAGGCCCTGCTGTTCCACGCCTGTGCCTGGGGCCTCCCCGGTTGCCTCACCGTCACGCTTCTTGCCATGAACAAGATCGAAGGGGACGGTGTGAGCGGGGTGTGTTTTGTGGGACTATATGACCGCACGGCTCTGAGGTGGTTCCTGTTGGCTCCTCTGGGCCTGGATGTGCTGGTGAGAATGAGTCCCACAGAGATTTGTAAAAAAGTGGATCTCAAAAGGCCATCTTTAGTTGACACATTTAGTTGCCCGTTTTGGATCTAGAAATTAGTGATACGTACCCATTCATTCTTGAAGAATTTACAAATCCCTCAAGAGCTTTGCTGAAATACTGTAGCCCAACAAAACCAAGGTTATACGTATGTTTGTAAACAAAGTGGAAACAACGCTAAAAACCCTGGTTCCCCTTAAGCAATTGACATCGAAAAGACGTCTTTGAATTTATTTTTAAATTTTTTTTCTTGTTGGGTTACATCTATAACTTTGATATCATGGATGTTGAAAGGTCTTATTGAAATGGTTAGCTAACCAACTAATAAACCTTTTTTTTACTTCCTGATCTCTGACATCATCTGTCTGATTCCAGGTGGGCGTGGCATTACTGTTAGCAGGCATACTGGCACTGAACCGCGTCCGTATGGAGATCCCCCTGGAGAAGGAGAACCAGGACAAGCTGGTTAAGTTCATGATCCGTATCGGGGTGTTCTCTGTGCTCTACCTGGTCCCCCTGCTGACGGTCATCTCCTGCTACCTGTACGAGAACAGCTACAGGTCTGTCTGGGAGACCACCTGGGTCCAGGAGCGCTGCAGAGAGTACCACATCCCCTGTCCATACCAGGTGAGACCCACTACCATACCTTATACCAGGTGAGACCCACTACCATACCTCATACCAGATGAGACCCATTACCATACCTTATACCAGGTGAGACCCATTACCATACCTTATACCAGGTGAGTCCAGATTACACACCTGTAGCCATTTATAGAAATGACAATCACCTAATTTAACATGTTCGTAAAATCCCTACTGTCATGGGTCATTCTCAATCAGGAGGCCTAAGAAACCTCAGGGTCCCCAGTGATCTGTTATGGGGCCCTGTTGAAAAAGTACAAAAATGAGTTACTGGAAAGAAAACCCACAGCAAAGGAATAAAATGATATTTGGGTCTGGTGTACAGTCGTTTAATTCCCAACCCACCTTGCTCCAGTACTCGAGCGCAAACAGTGGATAGGTTTGAGGTTGGTTGTCTGTAATAGATGAAACACTCCAGAGAAGCACCTCACTGCCTGGAGCTTCAGAACACATCCGTACTCATCTGCAGGAGCTCTTAATAATTTAAACACCCTGCTGTGTGTGTGTGTGTGTGTGTGTGTGTGTACACATTTGTAACAGCGTGTTCTGTTCTCATATAAGTGCATCTGCACTGCTCTTTTTTCCTGCCCTCTAAATAGGTTTTCTGTTAGTATTTGCTGTGGTGGCACAGATAACAGGCGCTTGATGGGTGTAGGAGTGAAAGGGAATTATTAATGTGGCCTTCACTTGCTGTTTGTACGCCTGCTGCACACCTCCTTCCTCGTCTCGGTGCTTTCTGTTTATCCAATCAGCTCCGCTGCCACTTGAGAATGCATGTTGTGTGTAATCTCTCGTCTTCTAATGAGTGGCGCAGGAAGCCTGGTTGGCACGCTGTAGAGATCCGCAACCGCGACCTTCCAATGACCTCCGGTTTGGTTGGCACATGCGAGATGTGGTGTCCATATGAGCTAATGGAACAGCTTTGTTTAGTGTTTTTGGGTGCGTGCGTGCGTGTTTGTGTGGAATGCCAGCGAAGACAGCTTCTGACTGCTTTAGAGGCCCGTTGAATCAGTTCTGGACGGGGGTTGGGGGAGACAAGGGTGAGACAAAGGGAGTGCGTTAATCTGTCACACAATCATATGGGGCCAGTTTCATTAGAAATCTCCATTGACCTTGGTTGTTTAGTCCAGGACAAGTCTAAACCTGAGTCCATGAAACCGGCCCTTCGGGAACAGTGACTTAGTGTCTCTCCTGAGACTGAGGCTGTTGCTGGGAAGACAGACGCTACACAGCTTTATAAGAGACAGAACGCAACACTTCATGAGAGGGGCAGCCCCTTCTAGACCATCCTATATTTCTGCTCAGTCCTCCTTCCTCCACCTTGTGTCTGTCTACGACTTCCTGATTAGAACAATTGGCAGGAAACCAGATGGGTTTTTACCGATTTAGAGGAGTTCAGAAGATAAGACATGTTAAGTCATGCCAGGGATGGATGTATTCTGCAGTGATTCAGTGTCTTCTCATCTTGGTCTGTAGTAATGAGTCTCCCTGAGCTCTGGGCTGCTCCTGCCCCCCAGCCCGCCGGCTCCACTCATAATGAGCCCATCAGGACTGCTGCGTCTGTGCGGTTTGCGCGTGTGTGAACGGAAAGAACAGGGGATGTGTGTATTCCTGACAGGGAGAGGGGCAGACTGTGTGTGTGTGTGTGTGTGTGTGTGTGTGTGTGTCGGGGGGGGGGTGGCTGGGGCCACAGGTGCACTGTCTTCACAGGGAACACGGCAGGGGGAAAATGGGAGGGGGATGGAGGAAGAGTCACAACATTGTATTGGCTGCTGTTTTGTTGATGCCCGTAGCCATGAGCTGCTCTGTCTGTTAGAGAACACGGGCGTGTGGAAAAACCCACGCCTCAGAATTAACATCTCACTGCCTCAGAGAGGCATCACCCCTACCGCGAACTGCCGTTCCCACGCACGCCGCCTCACAGGCGTACGGGACTAACGATCGCACGGGGACACAGGCAGCTTCACTCTTGCACGGATTATTACTACAGCCTTATGGCAGACACATGCTCACCCCTGCCTCTCCTCGTCTCTCTCCTCGTCTTGCCACATCTGTCTCTCAGGTGGAGCAGACCAGCAGGCCAAATATGTCCCTGTTCCTCATCAAGTACCTGATGATGTTGGTGGTGGGCATCCCGTCAGTGTTCTGGGTGGGCAGCAAGAAGACCTGCTTTGAATGGGCCGGCTTCTTTCAAGGACAGAGACGCAAAGAGTGAGTCCTTTAAACACCCTGTCTTTCTCTAACATCCACGTGAGGTACATTAATGCCATGTTTCTGGAATAAAGGTCACTGACTCTCCAAATGACATGGGTGATTAGCAGGAGTATTCACTTCCTGTATCGACACCACTGTTGTTTAATGTCTGTTGAATTGAATGAACTGAAGCAGTGCTGTGTACCGGTGTGGGTGCTGGTTAAGTGGTGGTAGTGAAAGGCCTCCTCTCTGCGCTCCCCCACCTCCCCCACCTCCCCTGTTATCAGAACATTAACCCCCTCTCCCACCCCCTGTTCCACACACTCCTCCCTCCTCCTCTACCGCTCCGCCCTGCCCTCCACCTTCCCTCTCTCTCTCTCCTCCCTCCTCCGCCTCTCCATCCCTGCCTTTCCCTCGTCCTCCTCTTCCTTGTCCTCTACTCTCTCCAGTAGCGTGGTCAACGAGAGCCGGCAGGTTCTCCAGGAGCCCGATTTCGCCCAGCTGCTGTTGCGGGACCCGAACGCCCCGATCGTGAGGAAGTCCCGGGGGACGTCCACGCAGGGCACATCCACCCACGCCTCCTCCACCCACCTGGCCATGCTCGACGAGCCCCCCAGCGGGAGCACCAGCCGGGCTAGCAGCATCCGCAGCAAGAGGAGCAGCTTCCATGGCAGTCTGCATCGATCCAGAGATGGCAGGTAGGATGGACTGGGACAGGTTCCATGACCGCTCCCTCTAGAGGTCCCCCGGTGCGCAGTTATTTCAGAATGGCACTTGTAACGTCTGGTTTTTAAGGTACCAGCATTAGAAATGGATGAAAATCTATCCACTCACTATTGTAAGTCACTATAGATAAGTGTCTGCTTTACTCTGCTAAATGTTTAAAAACAAGTCAAATCTACTAACTACTCTTCTTAATTGTTTAGTTGTGGTGGAATTCCATGCTGTAATAAGAGAAGTCCACATACCAACGAGTGAACCTTTATTCTTGTTTGCATTGATGAAGTTGCAACCTTCACAATCAAATGCTACAGGTCACTTGCTGACCAGAAGTCATACCCCTGGTTAAATAGAATGTAATCTGGAAGTGGTTTAAGAGCACCCTCCTCCCCAGTCCCCCAGAGCCAGTCAACATCCATTATCCCGACAAGACAGGGGGGCTACTAAAACAATAAACACTGTTAAATGACTTCTCTACCATTCTGGAATAGACAGACCAGGCTGGAGTCACAGGTCAACAAATGTTCTCTCACTACTTTTCCTGGTTACTAAACAAGTTAAAACTGAAAACATTTGTTAAACAAAATTAATGACAGAATAGTCTGATTTTAATCTGAAGTTCGGTTTGAAATGCATGAGAATTGGAAAGTTGAAAACACCAAAAAATGATTAGGTCGTTGTGTATGTGTGTAAAGAACATTATCAGAGTTTTGCCTTTCAAGAATTTGGTCATCATATTTTGCAGATGAATCCATAAAAAAATAGAAATATTTAGAAACAAAACAGGGTGCTTATTACAACCTCATTTAGCAGCTACAGAAAGTTAGTCACTTAACCCCGACTCCATAAACCAAACGCAAAAATGTTTATGACGTCTCTACCCAGATGCCTCACCCACTGTCTCTCCTCTTTCAGGTACACGGCAGGCAGTTTCCGAGCAGTCGAGGAGCGCCTCCCCTATGGCAGCATGCCCCGCCTCAGTGACCAATTAGGTTCCCGACACTGCAGCACCAACCGGATGGACAGCCTATCAAGACACGGCTCCACTCAGCGTCTGGAGAGCCAATCACGGCACAGCAGCATCAGGGACCTTAGCAACGTCACCCAGGCTATTCAGAGCGCCCCTCGCAACGGAATCCACAGGGTCCAAGAGGAAGATGGAACCATTGCCTGAACTGAGCCTTTTAAAATGTCTGGTCAACTAACGACCCGCAGCAGCTGGCTGGAAACTAAAACCCCTGTCGAGCCTAACTCGGACCTGCAGGAGTGAATGCTCAAACCAATAAGACTGACATGGAAGAAATAACACTCTGATGCATACTTGTTCTCTCCCAATGATTTTCACCAGATATTCTAGATTCTGGACAGCTCTGGGATCAGTTACATGTAAAGGACTTTATACTGTGAAGAAATTACTGAACTACATCTTTATTGGCACATTCCACTGCTCGGGGGGGGGGTGAAAAGGGTTGATATGTAACAGTTTCACAATCTGAATTGTTCCATTCTGGGTTACACAAGCACCCGTTTCTCCTTATTCCTGGTGACCGCACTGTTTACTTGTATGATAATTACTGGACACGAGTAACCAATAGCACTGTTACACTACTATACAATGAGGCTTTTATACCTCCATTTTTTTCATTGCACTTCTGATGGAGGCAGTTATCAAGAACGTACGTGACGGGTAGGGTCCAGAGTTTCCCCTGACTTGGGCCTGCTTAAGAAAAGCTCTGGGTCCTAGTTATTTTGTGACGGAAATGGCAACAGTGACCTGTCCTGTTCTCAGTCAAGATTATTCTGTTGTATTGATGGACCAGCTGTTTTGAAGAGCTGAGTTGTATTACTGCACAGGTGTTAATCTGGTTGCATGGAGGGCTGAGTCTGCTGAGTTTTCAGTTTTACCTTACCTACTTGCTTGACTAATAAGTTCACTAATTAGTTAGGATCTCCCCTCGCCTGGTTGTTTTGGTCTGAATTGGGCACCAATTTATAGGAAAAAAACAAAAAACAGCATATTCTAGGCCCTCCGTGGAATCGGTTTGACACCTGTGTATTACAGGATAAAAGCTGAATTCCAAACTCCAGCCTTATACTGTTGGTAGAATAGTTTTATTTCCCCCTCCAGATAGAATTGGAATCAGTAGTAATGTCCCTTCTATGGAGTGTATACATATAGATAATTGTTAGCCATAACTAGTAGTGGCATCATGTGCATAGGTGTAAATACATTTTTTTCAGGGGGCAGCACATTTGTGAAATTTGTAATAAACTCTTCTAAAAAAAACTTGCAATCCATAGCACATCATACATTTTTGTAAACAGTCACAGATATACATATAGTATGTAACTTGTAGTCCTGAGATGGTATAAAAGTATAACAAGAATAATGAATCCCTGCAGGGCCTTCAGAGCCACATGGGCTGAAATGACTAAAAGGGCACCAAGCCCATCTGAGTGAATGACGCATCACGCAGATAGAATGTGGGCACTGATGGGCAAGAAGGGCACTTGTTGAGTCTTAGGGGAGAGGGGCCGAGGCTCAAGCCCCCTCTGGGGGTCTATCTGTGCCCATGCTGAGTGACTGTGGATCCAGGCTATTCAGTGTCCTCTTAAGGAATGAAATGAGATCAGGACACAAGGTTCAGTGAAGCCGTATTTCTAACAGCCCAGCTTTATTGAAATACATCGGAGTCAGGTTAATATGAGTTCTCCACATAAGCGTGGTGGCCAGTTTCCATACATTTGTTTGACCGTACACCTTAAATATTTCTGTGCAAAAAGAATCTACATCACCTGTAGTGGGTTATCCTCAGTAAAACTCCCAAACCGTTCAAATAAAATAAGCAAGTCAAAATTAAAAACAAATCCCAAAACAAAAAATGATTACATCTATAACATGCAAAACTGTACAAATTATTACAAAGCAATTCTAGAAAAACAAAATAACAAAAAAGTGTAATATGATATGAACGAGCAAAATAATATAGAAAGAACTGAAGACCTCACTGAAATGCAAAGGCGTTTTATTTGTTGATTTTTTTTTCATGGTTTACATGGTGGCACCTCAGCCTCAAACTAGTACCCTCCATCAGCTCATTAAAGCCACACCCCCATTCATCCTCAATTCAAAAACAATTCCATCCTTCGTTTTCCTGTTTACGTCTTTCCTTACAGCTGAACTGTTCAACCCTTACGCCGAGTCACAGCTAGCTACACATTGGATAAATGTAGCTCTTTTTCCCAAGCGTAGTTGGTTCCATGACGCTAATTGTCATTGTTAGGATGAAAATAATCATTGGTTCGGACATTCCTGAGTGTTTTTTTTTTATGTGGGACTTCAGGGCTTTAACTGTACAGTACAAAGCCTGGTCTAAATACTTTTAGACTAAGATATTTTGTCATCGTTCTCAGCTAATACATTCTACAGATAAGGTCCAGCAGATATGAATAGGTAGACTTCGTAGCTTAGAAATAAATCTGAGGAGGTGATTAAGTTCAGATGGTTGAGTAAAACCAGCTTAGTGAGACTTGACTCCACCAGAATTGTTTTTTTGCAAGCTCAATATAAAATTGAATTCTAAAAACGTGGAATGAGTAGGCAAGAGAAAAGTAATGGCTGTGTTGTACAAGGGGATAAAATAGAATTGTGGTTTAGAGTTAAGGTTTAGGCCCCCACTGGCAGGAATAAAAGCAGAAATTTGTTGGTTTTTGTCTTATTATGTTTGACTAGAATAGATACTGCCATGTTGACTACTTAGTTCACTTCAACCCACCCAAACAAACGTCTAAACCTTAAGACAGAAGGTCCCTTTGAGCAGTACTGTAAGTAACAATGGTCATTAATTAAATGGTCTGTAACAAAAACAATTCCTCGTAAGAAATGAAAAAAATGTATTTTCATAATAACAGCCCCCCTTCCAGAATAAGAGTTCCCTCCCTTCCTCTTGAGAGTTAAGTGTCAGCTGATTGAAGCACACAAACCCAAAGCTCTGAAACAATATCAAGTATACTGTTTCCTTTTCACACATAAATACAGATCAACAACACTATGCTGTGGATCGCATTAGGCTCAGGGTCAATTATTTTAAATTCAGGCAAAATCGAGAAGTAAAATGAAATTCTGATTCCAAATTTGTCTAACTGGGAAACATTGAGGTAAATGGGAATTGGAATGGAACTTCCGTTTTACTCCCTGAAATGACTGCATTAAAAAGGAATGAATCCCAATCCTGGTTTTCAACAAGGTTATTGCATTAACAGACAGTAATACATGGCTTACCAGTTGACAGTAAGAATAATGACATGACAGCAGGGAGGATTGTAACAGAAATGAAACGTTGACCTTCCTGGCATTTCATTTACATTCTTTCACCCTTTTTTGACCTTTATTTTAACCTAGTGCTGTCTCTGTAGTCAAATCAACATCTCTTTACAATAGTAGTGTCTTTTTTCCCCTAACCTATCAAAAACATTCTTCAAAATTAGCAAGGCTGTCTGAAAAATAACGAAGACTCGAGATTCAAGTCAATCTTTTTTTTTGGTTATAACAAGCTTTCCAAAATCTCTTTCAGACATCTAAGGACATATTTGTGGTTCACAGATCAGTACCACACAGAATACTATGGAAACACACATGGTTTCAGAATCTCTAGGAAATATGCAATCCCACCTCAACAGTGGACCATAGTGAAGTGGAGGGGAGTGGGAAAGTGTGTGATAGGACTATCGCTTCAAATACATGCACATCTTCACCTGCCAGCACAGGTCCATGTGACCCATAATGGGTTTCCTCCAAGGCAAATCTTTATAAACCCTAGACAGTCTCATACATAAGCTAGGACAAAAAAACAACCTAAAAGCAATCATTAAAAAAATTTAAGTGGTTTAAAATGGCTTTCTTATGAATAACCCCAAATTATTTTCAAAGAATAAAAATAAATTGTGGATCTTTTCCCATCATTTCCCTATAGTATTTTCCTCATCATATATTATTCTCTAGTTTTAACCTATGTACATCGTTGTGATGGAAATCAGCTTTTTGGGATGGGACTGTGGTTGGTCAATTACTGTACTTAGGGTGCTTGGTCTACACTACATGGGGCATGATCCAATGGTCCCAGATAGGTAGATGGGGTCAGGGGCCCATGTCATGAGGAAGTGGCAGAAGGAGCCGTGATGTCATCGTAGAATGTTCAGTCTGCTTCTAAACACAGCTGTCCCTAAGAATTCTAGAACAAGAAGCCGGCGAGGAATCACCTAGAGTTAAAATCCCCTCACCATTATATTTTTGCGCATTACTGTTGCTGATGGTACAAACAATTCACTGCACATATTTCACATGAGCAAAACAAAAAATAAACATCATTGCGTTCTTTTTTTTTTTTTCTTGTGTATTTGTGAGCCTTGTGTTGTGAATGGAGTTCGCTCTTCTGCTGTTCTCAACTACCGTTCCGGAAGAAAGCAACCGAAGGAAAGCGAGAGGGATGGAGAGGGAAAACATCCTCTCTTTCGCCTCTAGCAGCAAAGCACCTTCTCTATGTCTTAGATAGATTCATAAATAAAAGGTGGTCCCCCAAGCCGAAAGGGTGCTATGTACACATCAGATTATCTGTCGTTTCATATTCATCCTGTTCTTTTTTTGTCTTGAGGTTTCCGGGTCTCATCACAATGCCATGAGACTCAACATCGGGGCTAGTAGTGCTGCAATCAAAAGTACTCAATAAAACTTAGCGCTTCGCTTATTCTGGTTATTAGCTAAAAGCAGTTGGAAGGGGGTGTCAATTTGATTCTTATGTTGCATGCCCTCTTTCAAAAACACACACACACATACACATGTGCACGCACAAAAACATACGCGCACACGCACACGCACACGCACACACACACTAACAGCCTTCCTGGTATTTCCCCTCTTGGTCAAAAGCATCCTTTCCCTTTGTTTGTCGATTTCAGTTCCAGCTTGGGAACTTAGTGGGAGGTCAAAGGTCAAGTAAATAAGCGGGAGGGGCAAGGGATAGGCTGTGACAGCTGTGGCAGCAGATGCAGTTCCGTGGGCAAGGGGTAGACATGGGATAGGCTTAGCCCGGGAGAGGGAGGCGGGCCCAGGGCTTTGTGAGGGCCAGGGAATGGAGCGATGTGCTGTCTGTCATGTCTCATGTGTCCCAGCCGGTCATCCGGTCTGTGCTCTCCAGGGAGAGGGACTTGGTCTTGTGGGGTGAGCTTGGGCTGGGGGGACTGCTGAACGTAGAACTGTTTGACGCAGTCGAGTGACGGGGCGAGTCAGAGTCCTGCAGGTAGAGAGGAATGAGAAGAAACCCAAGAGAAGACGAGGGAGAGAAAGATATTGAGAGATACTTAGATGTCATGTTTCATCCCAGCTCACCACAGAACAGGCAGGGGTCACTTTCAGCATCCTCTATTAGAGGATGTCTACTGAACAGAACACATGTCTCTGATGGCTACTACCAGATCAGGCCCGGTCAACACTTATCAGGGACCTCTGCGTGTTGCGCGTCAGCATTCTCAACCAAACACTGTAATAATTAAAGCCGATCTGCTGTTTGACTTTCTGTGGACGTGGTGAAATCCCTACACAGGACGCTAGGCAACGCGGAACTAACGCCTCGTGAACATTCCACATCATCGGCCAATGAGCAGCTCGACTGACCGGAAGTGATTGATCGCGGCCAAACCTACATAACCCACGAGGTGCAGTCTAAAACTTGCAGTAATCAGCAGCCAGTGGAAGGCTGACAGTTCCAGCCCAGCTCAAAACACGCTGATTCAAAAAAATCAGCAAGGTCTCAGAGCTTGAACACTTAAATCAGGGGCGTGTTGCTGGACTGGAACAAAAGCCTGCATACACTGCTTGTCATCCACAAGTATGATATTCCCCATATCCCCGAGGACAGCGCTGAGAGCCACTAGTTAACATAAGCAGGTTAGAATGCGTCTCGGGTTGCAAAAATCCGGTAACTTTCCTATCCATTTCCTGTCCTTAAAACTTCCCTCCTGATTATGGGAATGGCCCGACCAGGATGTTTTGTGTAACCCAGGAATTTAAAGAAAGTTAGCAACATTTTGCAACCCTAGAGGGGTGTTTGTGAGGTTGACTGTCTTTCGCCTGCATGTTTCTCAGTCATTTTATTCCTACGTCTGTTTCTACAGGAGGCTGCAGACGCTACCACTGTGTCGAATCCACGCGACTACAGTAGCCGGCAGAGGTACAGCTAGTACGACGGCCTGAAGGAGAGGAGCGCCCTCCTGACGATGTGTCAACCAGGTCAGAAACATGAGGGGGGCAGGCCGCGGGGGAACCGGATGGAGGCACACAGAACGCATTCCAAACCAAACCAAGCCGGGAAATGAAGGCGCGACTCCGGGCCAAGCTCCCCTAGTCAGGGAGAGGGGGCACATCACAGGCATCGGGAGCTGCAGGGACTGAAATGGTGCAGAGGGGGGCGCGGGGGGGGTGGGTGGGTGGGTGGGGGTGACGGTGACTTTGGGGTAAAGCTTCACGGCACGCACGTGTGTGTGTGTTGGTGTCTGTGTGTGTGTGTGGCACAGCGATGTCATTACCTTCATCTTACTAAGCAGGGTCCTTAAAGCCCTTTTCAGATCGGGGGTCTTCTCCGATGGCGAGACCGCTTGCCACTGGAGAGGAACAGTAACAGACTCAGCGACCCGGCCCAGAGTACAACATACTGGGGCTGGGGGGGGGGGGGCTGGGTTGGGGGGCGGAGCGGGCAGACAGGAATCAACATGGTGCCAGCCAGGTATGAGGGACGGTGGAAATGGTAGTCAGCCGCGCAAGGAGGGGGAGCCAGAGGCGCGGTGGACGGCTAGGCGGAGAATCTTGGCTTTCAGGATGGCTGGACGCTTGAGGTGAAAGTCGTTCTCAACCACAGATCTTAGATCAGGTGATAAGACCGCAAACCTAAGCTTAAGCGTAAGCGGAATGAAACAACAGCTGACACTGGATCAGCGGGCAAAGTGAGGTTGTGAGTCCTGAGGCTGAGGGAGTAGCGGCACGGTGCAGTGGATGATGGCTGATGGCTGGGACTGGAGGCAGGGTTGGGCAGGAGATCCCACCGAGTTCCCAGTGAGGGGCCGTGACGGCGGTAGGATGGCGGTGGCAGAAACCAATCGGATCGAGGGATGATAGGGCGGGGGCAAGTACATGGAGGATGTGGTGGGGGGCGGGGGCGGGGGCAGATTAATGGGGCACACTTTGACACACATATATGTTTGGAATTACATATATGTTCCATAAGGCTTCCGCACCCTTGGTCACCGGCTGGAGAGGTTTATGTTTCTGTGGGGTGCGATGGTGAACCCTGTTATTTCGAGCCACTGCGCTCAAACGATTCGTGAAACGTGGTTTCAGATCCATCCATTTGACTCTCCCAACCAACACACAACCCAGATACAACTCTCAGAACACCACTAACAGAGATGCGACTTCAGATCGACTTTTTGCGTCCAAATGGCGAATGAGATCTAAACCGACACTCAGCCCCATCTAGCACAATTCTACCCTGGTCTCACTGTGGTTAGTAGCTGAGTTTAAGGGCACTTGTGGGGCCGGTCACGTACCTCTCTGTCAAACTGGGAGAGGGGCGCGTCGCTGCAGCAGTCCATACCCCCGCCGGAGGACAAGGAGCTCTCGGAGGGAGAGGTCATGGTCTGGCGCTTGGAACTGTAGCTACCCCCGGACAGCTCTCTCCTTAACGCATTGCCGTTCTGAGACGACGAACCTGGAAAGGGGGAGGTCGAGAGGGAGTGATGGAGAAAGGGAAGGGAAGAGAGAAAGCTTGACAGCAGCTCAACGACATCCATTCCATGTTGTTCCGTTTGTGTATTCGAGCTCCGTGGCCTGGTGTGTCCGGTCGGCCGGTACTCACGGATGCCCAATCCGCTGCTGGCACTCATGGAGCGTCCCGGTTCTGCTCTGTTCTTGGTGATGGAGGGGATGGAGACGGAACCGCTGAAGCCCGCGGCGCGACTCTCCTGGGCGCGCACGCTCTGCTTCGGACAGGCCAGCGGAGAGGAGAGAACAACAGCCAGGGGGCGGATGAGGACGGGGACAGACACGCCCGAAGAACGCGGATTACATAAGATGTACATATTCACGTCAGGACACAAAGACGGCCGACAACACGCGCATGACCGCACGCAACATTCCGTACGGACAAGATGACTAAGCATGAAGTTAGGCGACAGTTAAACATATGGACAATAATTGATAAGAACACACAGATGGCGCGTGGCGTCTAGTCGGACAAGGGATGTAGGTGATATTTCTACTGGGGCTGTTGCTTCGGAGCGAAACATTCGTGGACGGCCGGCCTCGGTACAGGTCCGTCTTACCATGGGCAGGTCTTTGAGGATCTGGATGCCGTCACCGGGTCCCATGTGAGCCACGTGGTTGAAGTCGGTGGGGTTGGAGATCAGCTTCTTCCTCATCTCCGGGTCTCTCAGCATCTCCCTGCACAGAAACCACACGTGCCAATGAGCTGAGTGGAGCCAGAACACAGTGACTGGACTAATGAGGGATACTGACTGAAAAGGAGAAGCGGTGTGCCTCTACTAAATCTGCAGTGTCTGATCCACTACAATCTCGTGTGTACTGCAATCTAGTGTGCACTATGATATAGTGTGTACTAAATGGTGTACCTCCTTTGTTGCAGTCTCTCCTCCTCGGGGACTCTGAAGGAGAAGCGTCTCTTGTTGTTCATGCTGCGAACCATCTGCTTCCTGCTGTTGTCTGACGTCTCAGGAACCACCAACTCGTCACCCTCTGGGATAATAACATCATCTCAATATGTCTAACTAAGGGTTTTTCTACTGCAAAACAGAAGTTCATCACATGGTATTCTGGTGGTACTAAGGCCATCAGTGAAGTACAGATCGCTCCTGTAGTCCTCTGTGGAACTGACCTGCCGTCTTGTTCCTGAAGTAGATCAGCCTCACCGTCTCCAGACCCAAGAGGTTCAGGGATCCATCAGGGTTCAGCGGACGCACCTTCATGGGGACAAAGAGGTCAGAGGTTATCAGAGGTTGTCTACCATGCACGCACGCCAACACAAACACACACCCAACCACCAGTCCGACTAGCAGCCCTATAGTCACCTTCTTCAGAGGCATGGTCTGAATCCACTCCATGGTGTTGACGTCAAACACATCGACAGCGTTCTCACTGTACACCGACAGGTAGGGGGCGTTGTAACCTGCAGAGGAGGGACGAATATGTCAGCTTCAAGCTTAAAGCTACATTCTGGAAAAACTTAAAGCGACATTTCAGCGAAACGGCTTCGGGACAGGGTTCGTGTTCTTGTCAGAACGGAAGGCGCCTGCGCTGGTTTCTCCCTCAGAGAAGACGAGACGTGTCTAAAAGCAGAACTCACAGGCGGAGTTGGGCACGGCGGGCCACATCAGCTCCTGCTGGCGCGAGCGTCGCCCCTGCGAGTCCACGTAGACGCCGATGGCGGAGAAGCAGAGCAGCAGCTCCTTGGACGAGATCTCCACAGCGCACAGGGCGTCCAGGCCCTGCTGGGAGATGAAGGCCAGGGTGTGGTCCTCCGGGTGCAGCAGGCCGACCGGGGCGCAGTCCGCGTGGACGCTGTAGCGCGTGAAGCCGGCCTGGTAGCCCACGCAGAGCCGTTCGCTCAGCAGCCCCATCCACTGGACGGGAGCCGGGGCCTGGAGCTCCCGCAGGCGGCGATGGCGCGCCTTGCTCTTGTTCACCTGGGAGACGGAGAACCAGCAGATTGTTCTTTTATATGGTTACGCGTCATTGTCCCGCAGAGACAGTCTGGAAGAGGCTTTTTTTGAGGTTCTGCTGTGTGATTCGCAAAACGCGACGGTTCTGTCTCCCAACCAACCTCGTAGCAGATAACCTGTCGCTTCATGGCCACGCACAGACAGGTGATGGAGCTGTTCCGGACCGGCCCGGACACCAGCGCCGTGCAGCCCTTGGTCTCGGCCAGCTTGTAGGAGTCCATCTCCCTGCCGTCCAGCGCGGCCAACGGGAAGAGGCGGACGTGGCGGTTGCGACCGGAGATGACCGCTAAGAGCTGCTCCTGGGGCACCAGGTCGATGTGGTGGACCTTCTTGTTGTCGCCCACGCGGATGATCTCTGAGAGGATGGAGGGAGACGGTTAAAAGAAACGTCACGGGGGTGTACTATCTGGAGTGTTGCAGGAGCCACGTTTGGAGGGCTTTACAAGGATCGGCTGCACAAGTCTTACCATCTTTGGTGACGTGGATGACGTAAAGGCCTTCCTCGTTACCCAGGGCAACCCGCTCGTGATCTGAAGAGGAAAAACCACGAGGATGTTTGATTCAGAGTCTACTGGACGATAAGGTAACGAAGCGAATGAGAAATGACCATTAGGCCGGACAGAGACGTGATGGAATAGCTACATACCACATCCTCTAAATGACACTTGGACAACAGACCGCTTCCTGTCCTTATAATGACTGTGTCTTCTGCCTACCTATGATAGCGGCGGACTGCGTGGTCTTGATGAGCGGTAGCGTGCTGTCGTAGGCCTCTTTGGGTACGTAGACGAAGCGCTCCTTCAGCTTGTTCTTCTTGAGGATGCGGTGCAGCTCGTTGAGGAGCCCCACCCACTTGTTCCTCTCGTGGTCGCTGTCTGCCAGGATTAGGATGGACGGCTTGTGACTGGAGGACGGGGACAGCTGGGACGCCGTCACCTGGAGGCGGTAAAGGTCGGAGGTCAGGGGGAGTAATCATGGAGTGTGTCTGAATGTGTTAGTGCGTGTCTAGATAAGCCACTAATGAAAGGGTTACCCTGAATATGCATGGGATGTCCTTACGACTGGCGTGAATGACGTCAGACGCCAAAACTGAGCTGACTGAAAACTCCTCATCCCTGGATAACCAGAACATTAAGGGAGAGACAGATGGGGAGAGTGAATGAGTCCAAAAAATAACTAAAAATAACTAAACCAGAAATAACTCCAATAGGCAATTCTGAGAGTTGTAGTCCAGACAGAGCTCAACTCTTCAGGCTTATCTACCACCTATGACCTGACGACCACGACACTCGGCAGACTGTTGCCTGCTGTGGGAGTTGTAGTTCAGACAGAGGTTAGGTTGTAGTCCTTACCTCATGTCTATGACCTGGCTGACCACCACGCTGGGCGTCGTGGCCTTGCCCTCTCCCAGCTCGTACAGGAAGAGCTTGAAGTCACACACCACAGCCAGCGCCCGCTGCCAACCCTTCTTCACCCCCGTGGGTTTGGGCACCTGGGGGGCACCAGGACAGACATTCAGTACTAATAGGAGGTTTTATTCTAATATTTTACTATACACAGATCATTAAAGGTACATTTAAAGGTTCAATCACAGCTACCTATTACGGAAGGAAATTTCCACGAAAGGTCTAAACGAACAAAAGTCAATGGCCTGTGCGGTACATACTCTGACGTGTCCCTCGTAGGCGGTGCCGATGCCCCTCTGCGGGTCGATGCCCAGCGGCCCTCTGGTCTGGTCGTGTGGCACGGGGCAAACCGCCGGGGCCTTGTCGGCGCACGTCACGTGGCACGAGAAGTTGCACACTGCAGGGCCACACGGGACAGCGTTAATATCCATTCAGTATCTACCTCTACCAAGAGGCCAACGTCCGGCCGCGCCGCACCTTCAAATCCCGGTCAAAACCCCCCCCTCCCATCGTACCTTCGCAGGTGCAGCCCTGGCGGATGAGCCCCACCATGAGAGAGGTACACTGGTTGCACTTGGTCGGAACGCTGAAGGACTTCACCACAAACTGGTGGGCTTTGGGCTGCGGGGTAGAGACAGAAGAGGGCTGAGGGCGGCTGGAAACCGTCACCTGTCACTCAAACACGACGGCCGTTCCGTTCACTGGGTTGACATTGCTACGGCTTTGCGGAGTCGGAACAGATGTTGCGGTCTCACCTTGGGTGATGAGCGGCCGATGCTCCCGTAACCACCAGATCGCGTGGTGGGGGTCTGGACTGTGCAAGGGGGGTGGTCTACTGTCTGGATGGTGGGAGAAGACAAAGACAGATTTGAGAAGAGCACAGTTAATACCTCATATTTCATCTACGGCTGTGAAAATAGGCGTTGGAGAAATACAACCGTGTGATATGAGGCATAATACTGGTTTGGGTTCAAAGTTCAACAAGTTAGGGCTCACTTCCGGGGGGGACATCATGCTGGCCGTGGAGGGCGATCTGGAGCGGGACTTCAGCTGGGACTTGGAGTCCTCGTCCCTGGATGGAGTGTTCGAGGGAGTGAAGTTATCCACCGAGTCCACCTGGAGAAAGGGATGGACACAAAGGAGAGGGCCGTCACAGGACAGAAGAGAAAAAAGGTGTTTGTTGTTAAAGAGTTGGTAGAACGTAAGGAAAAGAATAGGGACCAAAAACAACCATCCATGCTTAGAGGAATAACAAGAACCAGTGAACCAGGTAGGCCCAGAAGACACCCGTAACGCGGTACTTGTTAGTATCGTTGCCAGAACAAATGCGGTCATTTTTGTCAAAGTAGAAGCACTGCGATACTGGTACCGACACAGACACACAGTATAAGAGAGGTCACTGGGGATTTCGATCATTTGTGGCAATAGGACTGACCGCCCCACTGGTCAATGACCATTAAGATCACTGGTTGGACCGCAAACCCATGAACCATGCAGGATGAAACTCTACAGAAGACCCTTTGATCAGTGTCAATGTATGAGAGAACGGCCATACACCCGACTTCAGGAGTCGCTTGGAGAAGGACAACAGCTAAAATAAATGCACACATTAAGACTACTGTACTATACCGGCCAGCGTCAGGGGTGGCAGGACAGCCTAACATACGCCATGCCTTAAAACAACTCACCAGCAGGATGCATTCCACTGACTCGGTTTCAAGGTCCAAGGTTGCTTTCTCTGCTAAGCCCCATGCAGAACAACATGACACAGACAACACATTCCCCCATTCATGCAAGGACTCAGAGGATGACTGGACACAGACAAAGTAACGAGCACAGAACCGCTGCTTAGCTTACACGTCTGCCCTTGCTAGTTGGCCCAACGGATGGAGAACGCTTCAGCGGAGGCAGAGAGAGACAGAGAGAGACAGAGAGAGACAGAGAGAGACAGAGAGAGGGGGATTGAAAAGAGGAGAGAAGTTAGCATTGAAAAATCTAAAGTGGTCCTAAATAGGTCACATAAGAGGAATGCTAGTTTATTTGCGGAGGAACTCCGCCCACGTCTCTAATGACTCCCTATTGCCTACTTAGAGCACTGCCTTGACTAGAGGAATGTAGGGAATAGGGTGCTACTTGGGGACAGTCTCTGGGCCTAGTGCAGGAACTGGGGATGGCACTAATGCTTGGAGGAGAAGCTCACTACAGAGTGTTAAACACATCGTGTTCTGCCATGTCTGGACTTAACGTCAAGGAGCCCATTTGACTTCAACGAATGTCTGTCTACTGGTTGGAGGGAGGGGCATTACTACACACACGTCCTTTAAGGAATGGGCCAGGAACACCACCCACTTCAGTGGTTACGTTCCGGGTCCCCACCTTTTCCACACCTGGATTTAACAATGATGGAATGATGGAAAGTTGCCTCGGTTCTTACACCAATCCTATGCTTTTAGATCTGTGATGGACTTCGGAGGAGGGCGGGGGACAACTGGGACGTAGCCAATAGACTGGGTATGATGCTGATCCAGTCGCGCAGTCACAGCAGCCTCATTGGCTAGCAGGTGTATTCTCTCACACAGCTACGACACTCACAGACACAGGGCTACAACTGACTTTGGCTAACAAACACTGGGTCAAATCACGTGGCCACTCTCTCTAAAGCAGAGCAGGCGTCATGGTCTAGAACTTACGTCCTCCCAAAACTCAGTTAAAGACGATGAAGATGAAGAGAGAGAATCCTGACGTAGCAGAGCAGGAAAGCAAGTAGAACCAAATAAAAACAATAGAAAAAAACATATATGGTTTTCTTTTGGCCTGATCCATCTTTTCTCAAACCTTATGGGAAAAAGGTAGGTCCTTCCTAAAGATCCAGAAGCATGAGTATGTGTGGATCACTCTCAGCACGTTTATTTATCCTCCTCATGTGAAATCTATCCAGGTGAATTCAAGATCTCTCAGTAACAAACTAACATGACATTATTTGGTACTTTTTAAAAGGCATTTTAGTTGTGTGGCCTGTATGGTTTAATACCATTTGTTCCTCTCCATCAAATCCAATAAATCTGGAAATATTCCCGGTCTTCTGTTTAGACTGCCTACTCCTTTCTGTCATATTGCTGCCGGAGTTATAGAACACTGTTTTGAACGGCCTGTCTGTCTCCTTACATCAAACGCTGTGCGTTTATTTTTGAAATGGTCGTATAAATAGCCACAGGGTATTTATTTTTATTTTGCCCACTTAATCTCAGACGTTCAGACAAATGAAGCTGTTAAAGACGAGCTGCCGCTAGCCTGCTGTATGTAGAGTAGGACCTCAGAATAAATACGTGGACCTTCACTCGCAAGGAGCCAGAAGCATCTGGATCTTTAGTGAAAGAGACACTTATTCCCTGAAGGATCTACACCCACTCTTCAAGGGAAGGAAAGAACACTCCCTCAAAATGGACAAAAACATTAAAAATTGAACCTCATTAAACAGTTCCTCCCACTTTTAAACAGATCAGAGACGGTATCATTTAGAGACAGCCGGTCTGTAAAGACTGAGGGCTGGCTACTCACATCAAACTGGTCCAGGGCTGAGGTGGGAGCGTTGAGGAAGGCCAGGAAAGAGTTCTGGGAGTCCTGGTGCTTCACACCTACACAGAACAACCATGAACATGCAGTACTCAAACTCAGCCAAGACAGAGAGAGTGGAAAACTACCGCGCTCTGCCAGCCATGTACTGTAGAAGCTTCTTTGTTAGCGTGGAAAACCAATTGTCTGATCAAACCTAAAAGGTCGGCATGCAAACAAAACACCAGAGTTTACAGGGGATGGTTCAATTCTCACCGCGGCGCAGACGGAGCTCTTCTGTCTCTTTCTTCAGTCTCTCGATCTCAGACAGAAGGTCCTGGTTCTTTGTCTCAGACTCTTGCAGTTTGCTGAAGAGAGAGGACAGCGGACAAAGTACGTTAAAAACTACTGAGACTGCTAACTGCTACATACGTAACTACTAAGTCAGAGAGTAAGTATTCTGGTAAACAGGTAGTAGAAGCCGTGGATGTACCACTCAGTGGAGATGTTGGAGGCCTTGACTTTATTCAGTTCGTCCTGGATGCTCTGCTTGGCTCTGATCTCAGCGTCCAGGGCAGACTGCAGTTCCAGACGGGCTGACATGTCCAGCTTCGCAAACCTCCGCACCTTCCAGGGCATGTCCTGCTGTTGAGGGAACGAGGGAGAGGGGGTAGAGAAATGGGGGTAAGTTAAATGAGCACATCAGTAGTGTGTGTGTGTGTGTGTGTGTTTGTGTGTCTCACCGTGGCCCTGGCTCCCAGACTGGTGTTTCTCAGTCCCTCCAGCTCCTCTGTCATCTTAGTGGCTAGAGCCTGCAGGTAGCCTCGTGCATCCTTCTCATCACTCACCCTAGAACACACACACACACACACACACACACACACACACACACACACACACACACACACAC
>JACXGI010013154.1:0-21351 GCA_016801175.1 Esox masquinongy | reverse complement strand
GAACAATAACTACATATGTGTTCTAGTTATTGTGATGGCAATTCAAATGTCCATCAAATAAACAATGATAGGTGGGACAGAGTCAAACTCTACTACACAAACAGCAGTTCATTTAAAACTTGCAAGGAGAGAGGAATCATAGTTACAAGGTAAACCATGACAAATCTCTGACGTGGGTAAGAAACTCTTCAGTACCTATAGGAGGCAAGTAGTGGTTAGATGCGCCAAAGCTCTCTTGGTATCAACAAAGCATGTTCACTTTAGTCCTATCCATTCCCACCCCCTGCTGTGTTTTTTCCCCCCATCCTGACTACTGGTTTGTGTTCTTCCTCTCCCACATTTACGACCCTATCAGCACATTTGGCATTCCTCTTGTCTACAGACTCTGTGCTTTCTAATTATCCCAATACTTAATTAGAAATATACATTGTAGAATTCATTAATACATCATCAGTTCAGCAAAATTTCATAGCATAATTCACGTTTGTATTTATGCTAATAGTACAGTTAAAATCTTACATATGGCCCCTTTAAATCACATAGGTACATATAATCAGGTGGTTAAATAACTGGGTACAAAATGAACCAATAAAAGGAGGGATCTGTAGGAAACACTTTGGGTGGGAGTGTAATCACCTGGTTAGTTACCCATGCAGGTAAATACAAAACACACCATTGCAAGAGGAAAGGAGATCTCAAAGGATATTAGGAAGATGGTAGTGAGAGAACATCTGTCTCAGGAAAGTTATACAACCATCTCAAAATTGTTGAGTTCTGTAAGTGAGGCAAATAATTTACAAATGATTTGGCTAACACAACGAACACAAAGGACAGGAACCCAACACTGCCTACCACCAAAATAATCTTACCCAAACAATCAAGCATGGTGGTGGGAATGTTGAGATCTGAGGATGCTTTTCCCCTGGATCTGGTCAACTGCGCATTAAGGGAACTGTATTGAGGTGGTGAAATTTTTACCACTTAGAAGGTTACTGAGGGGACAGCTAGGAAGATGAGTGAAAGGGAATATAACCTTTGTGATAAATAAATATATTGTATCCTATGAAAAGGGAGAAACTCAACCATCTAGTTTTCTAGGTGTGAAACATGATTATAGAGGGAAAATGTTTCTTTATTTTTTTACACCTTAAACATTGAGGTGAGAACATGATAATTACCAGGAATAAGCCTAATTGGAAGGCAAATCAGTGTGTGAACTCACATCTGTGCACCTTTTTAAAAATGTAAAACAATGCAAAAACATTCAAAGTACATGCAAATACAACAGTTTTCAGCTGTGCTAACAATTTAAATCTAAATACTACAGATAAATGTTCACAATATCATGCATTTAATTACATTCCAGTTTACACAGAGTTTCACACCTCTCCAGGTGAGCTCAGGAGGGTGGGGGCTGATGGCCCACACCTGGTGTTCCAGATCTTTAGAGAAGCAATTATTATGCAGGACATCTGATTACAGTTTTTGCCAATGGCTTACACACTGAAAGTGAAAAAAGCATCAAAACCTTGACTTTTGTAACCATGCCTAAAACAAAGGCACCAAAAGTATAAACACATTTTCTGCTTTGCACTTTATTTGCAATTCTGCAACATACTTTGCACTTTTGTTTGCAATTCTGCAACACACTTTGCAAAACAGTACACACTGTTTCTTACATTAGACAATGGATCACAAACAATTGAGCCTATTTTGAGTGAATTTGGAGCATGTTAGAGGGCTGAGTGACCTCAGAATTATCTATAAAATATTCTTTAGGGGTATTATCTAAAAAATGACAGCAGCACAAATGGAGCACAAGCAATTAAAGGTATTTTACCTGCGTAAAGATGGTCCCCCATCCAACGCAAAACTACAGTAAAATACGCTGAAATGTTTGTGCTGGTTTGTGCCAATAAAATGTTTGTTTGTGCAACTGCCTTTCTTACTGATAATGACAGAGCTATAGTGGAAAGAGAGTAAAGCCAGTGCGCTATCCAGTAGGAATGGGTTATGTACCAAAAACTGTAGCAGCACAAACAAAACATTTAGCTGCATGAACAGAGCACAAAAGATTGAGCCTAATTTGAGGCAGTTTGGAGCAGGTTGGGGGGCTTGGGATGCCATCACCTAAAATTAAGTGTCTAATATATAAAACGCTGCATTAGCACAAAATAAACTTTTAACAGCACAAACCAGCACAAACGAAGCCCAAACAAGCAAGACTATTTTGGGTGAATTTGTCACATGTTGAGGGGCTGAGTGTCCTCAGCATGACCTATAAAAATTATTTAATATTTAAAAAATGACCGCAGCACAAACAAAAATGTTAAAGCACAAACCAGCACAAAAGGAGCACAATCGATTGAGCCTATTTTGGTTGAATTTGGAGCATGTTGGGGGGCTGAATGATGTCATCGCCTATAATTAAATGTCTAATATTAAAAACACAGAAGCAGCACAAACAAAAGTTTTAATGGCACAAACCGGCACAAACGGAGCACAAACAAAACTTTTAATGGCACAAACCGGCACGATTGGAGCACAAAAAACGGGCTATTTTGGTTGAATGTGGAGCATGTTGGGGGCTGAGTGACCTCAGAATGACCTATACAATTTATTTAATATCTAAAAAATGACAACAGCACAAACGAAGCACAAACAAATGAGCCTATATTGACTCAATTTGGAAAATGTCTAGTATATAAAATACAGAAGAAGCACAAATGAAACTTTTAACGACACAAACCGACACAAAAGAAGCACAAACAAACAAGACTATTTTGGTTGATTTTGGAGCATGCTGGGGGGCTGAGTGACATCAGAATGACCTATAAAATATTCTTTAATATCTATAAAATGGCAGCTGCACAAACGAAAATTTTAACGGCACAAACCAGCACAAACAGTGCACAAACGATTGAGCCTATTTTGCCAAAGTTTTGCATTGGGTGGGGGGCCAACTTCACGCAGGTCATTTAATGGTTCTGTTTGGTTAAGGTTATAAAACCAAAATATTGTGATTCAGACAGTGGTGTGGAGCTATAGCTCTGCTTTTGCTAATATTATCCAATTTTTGTTATTATGTGCAGGTAACATTATGGAAATTACATGATCACAAATAATTAAGTTGAATAAAGTATATTGAGGTTTGTGGTTGGAATTGTAGCATGTATTTTCACTTTTAGAATTTATTCATGAGCTAGCAACTTTTGACACTCTAGTTTCAACTGGTCAAACAACAGTTGCTTAGCAACGAACATGTTCTGTAAAGAGAAAAACTGGAGGTCCAATACTTGCATACACATTGTGATTGAAGGATAGCTGTCAGGGTTGTTCAATCAGAATGCAATCCTCTTTTCTCTTAGAGCTCATCAATGAAAGTATGTTCATATTTGAAGACTAAAGCCAGTTTTTCTGGGCACATGGAGATTGAGTACAGGGAGGGAAACATAAGCTTAAGAGATTCACACTCAGGCTGTGAATGCACAACACAGAGAAATCAAAAGGGTGAAGGGGAAACATAACCAGAATCACGATTCCAGTTTGTTCATTTTCAACTCAGTTCGGAGTGATGATCCATGATAAACATAACAATCAGCCACTCAACCATAATAAAATGTAAGTAATGGCTGAAAAAGGAGTAAGTTCCATTTTTCAAAAGGTGTGTAAACTGCATTTAAGTGCTGTTAGCCCTAACTACACCGCCCTGCATTGCACTTAAGAGCAGGAGTGTTAACCCTGGTTTCCTCACTTTTTTCTTGTCCGTCCCTCATACCATCAAGGCCATCTACAAATCATCCCCAGATTCCAGCTGACTGACTCATTCTCAGTCCTTCCCCCATAAGGAATTACAAGAACCATAAATACTAAAATGTAAGCAATCACTTATGTAAATTGCCCCAGATAAGATTCTACTAAATTAGAAAAAAATGGCTGCTATTGTATAAAATTATATGGCTGACACCAGAAAGACTCCCTTTTGACCAACTAATAACAACTAAAATCGTACTGCATAAGTCAAGAGTAATGTGTGTGTGTGCGTGCGTCTGTGCATGCGTGTTGATATGACACATTTGTTCACAGAGAATCTCTTCAGGGAAGGTGAGACACTACATGCCAAGGGGCTTTGGATTCCAAATAGTTTGGACCAGCATGCTTTGCTGTGCTCTGGAGCAAATATGCACAGTTGAACAGAACAGCAGAGAATTGCTTGCTGCACTCAGCTCTATAATTGGACAGTGACGGTCACGCCACACACACACCTAGATACACAAACACCCCGACGATGACTACAAGTACTGCTGTGCTGTATAGTCGATGCCAGGGAGCACATCTGTCCTGTGGCTGATAGCTCCACGCAAACAAACACACAGCCGTCTGCCTGGCACATTTGTTTTTGGAATTTGGGAAGGGATAGAGGCCTGCCATTACGGTGGCAAGTGTAATGGGAGGGATGATGTGTGACTGGCTCTCATAATGTCATCCACTGGATCTACAGGGGAGTCGAGCACAGGTTTGTTGTGTGGAACTTCAGCTCTACAGTATAGAGCTTAAACTCATGTTAATGGCCTAGGCGTAGCTGTGGCACGTCAGCTGGCACAGATGGAGTTAGACTGGGAACTGCATCCCCCCTGCGGTTTTTATGCTTTAATCCACTGAGAGACCAATTATGCCTGACACATTTCATATTAAGAGATTGAGTGGAGTCGTGTCCTAATTTGGATGTTCCCTGTGGCAATTTGACGCAAGGCATTTGTCTTTTGTCACATGCAAACTTTGCCCTGCTCTGTGGTAAAATAAAATGTTGGAACCAGCTCCGCCTAGAAGCTTTGAAGAGTATCTAAAATAATCCTACAGCACTGCTAGTCACTTTCGATAACTTTGCCTACTCGAAGGTTTAATGTAAAAACATAAATACATTAAACCGTTTCAATTATTAATTACAAAAGGTTCCTTTGATCTACTGTGGAACAAAAAGGTAAGTACCGTTGTTCCAAAATATGTTAATCATTCGATATAGCAGTAAGTACTAAGAACTCATAAAGTACTAGTTGACATTTACACATTTTTTCACACTGTTGAAGGAGATAGTTAGGTCTGGAAATATTTGGACAGTGACGCAATTTTCTTAATTTTGGCTCTGTATGCCACCACAATGGATTTGAAATGAAACAACCGAGATGCAATTGAAGTGCAGAATTTCAGCTTTAATTCAAGGGGCTGAACAAAAAAATCGTATAAAACATTTAGAAATTGCAACCATTTTCATACACAGTCCCATTATTTCAGGGACTCAAATGAAATTGGACAAGTTAACACAATCATAAATAAAATGTTCATTTTTAATACTTTGTCCAGAATTCTTTGCTGGCAGTGACTGCTTGAATTTTGGAATACATGGACATCACCAAACATTGGGTTTCCTCCTTTGTGATGCTTTGCCAGGCCTTTACTGCAGCTGTCTTCAGTTTTTGCTTGTTTGTGGGTCTTTCTGTCTCAGGTTTTGTCTTCGGCAAGTGAAATGCATGCTTGATCAGGTTGAGATCAGGTGATTGACTAGGCCACTGCAGAATATTCCACTTCTTTGCCTTAAAAAACTCCTGAGTTGTTTTCACAGTATGTTTTGGATTACTGTCCATCTGTAAAGTGAAGCGCCATCGAATCAACTTCGCTGAATTTGGCTGAATCTGAGCAGACAATATATCCCTATATACTACAGAATTCATCTGGCGGCTTCTGTCTTCTGGCATTCTGGTACAGGTTGATCTTAGTTTTATCTGTCCAAAGAATGCTGTTCCAGAACTGTGCTGCCTTTTTTGATGTTTTTGGCAAAGTCTAATCTGGCCTTTCCATTCTTGAGGCTTATGAATGGTTTGCACCTTGTGGTGAACCCTCTGTATTTGCTCTTGTGAAGTCTTCTCTTTATGGTAGACTTGGATAATGATTTGCCTACCTCCTGGAGAGTGTTCTTCACTTGGCTAGATGTTGTGAAGGGGTTCTTCTTTTCCATGGAAAGGATCCTACGATCATCCACCACTGTTATCTTCCGTGGACGTCCAGGCCTTTTTGTGTTTCAGGCCTTTTTGTGTTTTGTGGTTCGCCGCAACAGCTTCCAAATGCGAATGCCACACCTGGAATCAACTCCAGACCTGTCACCTGCTAAATCGATGAAGAAATAATGAAAGAATAGCTCACACCTGTCCATGAAACAGCTTTGAGTCAATTGTCTAATTACTTGTGGTCCCTTGAAAAAGAAGGGGCTACATATTAAAGATGTGATTCCTAAACCCCTCCTCCAATTTGCATGTGAATACACTCAAATTAAAGCTGAGAGACTGCAATGTAAGCCCATATTCATTATTTAACAGTAACTTGAATATATTTTGGTAAACAACCAAAATAACAAAACTTGTGTCAGTGTCCAATTATTTCCGGACCTAACTGGACATTTTGAAGAATGGCATCCACTGGCGTAGGACCCAGTTCCACAGGTCCTGAGGTTGGACCCCTGAATTAGCCTACACTACAAGTGCACTGTTTTCGTGTCGTACTTGTCTTTGCACACTAAGCTAACTAAATTTAGCGTTCTCAGTTTAATCAGTGCACACCTTTATACGTAGATAACATGTCCAGGGTGTCTGTCAACAGACTCAAAGTCTGCCTATTCAAGTCAAACCTAATTTAAATCACTTTTTTAAGACAGCCAATTAATTGAGAAGGCTGAGAAATATCCCAGAGATGTAACTTACTGCTTCCCTTTCCCCCTTCGCCTTCCTCATTTGCCCTTTGGCTATAAAGGGGAGGTAAACACAGCAGCCAATTACTCAAATGACTCAATTTGTCTCAGTTAAGAACACCTGGGCCAAAACATGCACAGCAAGGAACGGCATTCTTTACACCGGAGACCATATACGCAAACACTTCACTGTCAGAATTATTTCTATAAAAATAGACTTGACAGGCTCATGGTGATGGCATCTTCAAAGCTTTCATGGTTGACTTACATCCTTCATAACGAAAGAAGAAAGGGAAATGTAAAACATGGCTGAACAGACTGAGATTAAATACCAAATCTTGTCACACTTCAAAGGTCCAACACAAACACACGCAGACACATGCAGTCTACCATCCAGCCGCATACACCTCACAGCCAAGGACGTGGAAATGGTCGTTCTGCTTTGGCTTACAACCATTTATATATCTTACCAACAAAGGTGCCATAGCATGTGTAAAATTTTACTGAGCGGTATAGTGCAGAACTCTCCTCTACATTTAGGGGGATTTACAGAATTCTTTGACCTCAGGAGTGGTAAAGTTGGCCATATCATTTGAAGCCTATTCTGAAATTATATAATGACTTCTACAATAAATAAAGATATATCTGTACTTGATTTCCTCCAGTTAACTACAGTATTAGACTACATTAGTGTGTTTTCTATGTTTCTTTACTTTGATTGTCAATGGTGAATGATGAGAAAAATGTCAGATAGTTTACCCTAATTGCTCCTAGGTTATT
Source organism: Esox masquinongy (assembly GCA_016801175.1). Taxonomy (NCBI): domain Eukaryota; kingdom Metazoa; phylum Chordata; class Actinopteri; order Esociformes; family Esocidae; genus Esox; species Esox masquinongy. The sequence goes on along the minus strand of JACXGI010013154.1, from coordinate 13,832 downwards.
GCTGAATATGTGTTCTCCGTCGAACTTACCTGGTAAAGAAAGCAGGACAAAAAAAATAAACAGCAGTCACATAGCAGCAAGGCCAAAAGTTGTTGAATATTTAATGTCAGTTATTTTTCAGCAACGTGAAAACAGAAACTGGTGGGGAGAGGAAAGAGACATTGTTAAGAGACCTTAAGAACCTGTAGCCTAACTGCTATGTTGACTGTAAACCATCAAACATTAATCTTGATAACATGAAAGACCCTGCTAGAAGCCCAAATGACTCCCTACTCCCCATGTAGTGAAATACTTTTTCAACAGAGCTCTTAGGGCTCTGTTTATACTGAAGTGTCCAGGGGTGTCTCCTCACCGGAATCAACCTCTCTGCTCTTTTTAACCTGCCGGCAGTTCATGGGACAAATTGAGAATGATTAGCTTCTTGGTATGATGCAGACTGTAGGAGAGCATTTGTGGAATGAGTTTACTATTGGTGAATCTCTGAGGAAGCAGAACAAACTAAGGAGTGATGACTCATGGCTTTGTCTCATTGGAATTTAGAACTAGTGTAGAATCCCCTATTATCAGCATAGCCAACAGCAGTTGTGAAATAAATCGTCTTGTACTGAGTAATCATTTGATCAAGTCGTCAGTGTTTTGTGATTATTAGTGACATAAAAATGTTTGCTAGCATGTCATTAATTATAATTTCTGAAATGTCAGTGGAGATATTATCTTCTGCTAGTTGGTTAGCGACGTGGCTAACAAATACAACCCCCTATTATCGGCCGCCGTGGCCACCTTACTATTTTGTAGAATTACATTATAATTCCTTTTTAATTGGGTTACCAATGCCAGATCATAGTCTTCTCTGATGTGTCTACTATAAAGTTTTAGTTACCTTTCATGCCTTCTGGTGCAGACAAAAAGACTGATTACTTTAATATTTCATGATGTCTGGTCTGTCACACATGTCGAATTTCACGATTTGCACCTTGTCTAAAACAATTTTCATACATGATATTTATTAAATCTCCCAAAAAATAATTTAACCCCCATACATCTCTATAAAAATGGAGGTGGGCTAGCTGAAAGTGTATGTTTAATAGCAAAATGTACCGTTATTTTCCAGTGCATTTACATTTTCAACTTGAGAGGATTTAGTTCTCCACCTGCTAGAAATGGACAAAAATAGGGGGTGGCCAATAATAGGGTGATGTTAGCTAATAGATTCTACTGCTCTAGTTTCCTCGGTTGGTGAAACATATATATCAAAAATATATATATGTTAACATTTTTCTAGTTAACAAGTTTGCTATCTGTGCAACAAAACTTTAACATTCACCGTTCGCTACTACTTCCGCCCTGCTTCCACAAATACAATATTAGGCATACATTGATACAAGAAACCAGCCAAGCCTAGTTCAGCCGGACCGCAATGGAAAGTATTGCCCTCTTGCGATTCGACCCAGGTCATGGCTCACGTGAAAGGCTGCGTCGCTAACCACTACACCACAGAGCTCTACGTTTTCACAGCTTATTAGCCAGTAATAGGCTTTACCAGTATCTACTAACTTACTGGAATAGTCATAGGAATTGAGCAGTTGCTAACGAGTCTGCCAAAGCTATTTCATTTCAGGGCATAAGAACGTATTTTTTTCTTTCATGGCATAACAACGTACATTGATACAATAACTATCAAGAAAGGTGATGATAACTAACTTTTTCATCAAGTGAAACGACGAGAGAATCATGGAAATAAAATAAATGAATGTCGTTGTTCACAACAGATTTGAATTTGAGCCTTCCATGTGAGAGGCACTGTCTTTAACCATAACGCCACGGCATTACGCATTCCACCAGTCGCTAAACACTATTGAGCATTGTGTTAAACTGACTAATGTTGCTTATTAAGTTTACCTCCACCAGAAATAGCGTCTATGAGCTGTTAGCTTTTGCCACTGGCCGTTTGAACAGCTTATCAGCCAGTAATACGCTTACTGGTATCTACTAACTTCTTAGGAATAATCATAAGACTTGAGCAATTGCTAGCGAGACTGAAGATGAACTTTTCCATGCCAGAAACAGTCGCAATATAACCGTACACAATTTCAGGTTTCGGTTTAAGCCAGCGAAGTTTTCATCAATACGGAATAATTCATAATGCATAATTCGCTTCGCCTGCGAGGAGATACAAACTCGGGACCTATAGTTCACAAGCCCGCTTCTCTAACCACTACGCTATTTAACAATGGGTAGGCAGTAACTCACTCAGTAAGAGACATTCGCTTCTCTTAGCCGGCTCCGCTTACGCGGTCTGGCAAAAATCCAACACATACACAAGACCAAACGTTTTGCAACTGCTTCTGCACTGCAATGCTGCAAGCCAATCACAGCGTTCCATTTGAAATGAATTAACTTCCGGTGTATCACAGCGCATTGACGCTGTAGGTGTGATTGGGGCTGTAATCGAGGTGTAAATCATTCCCTAAACGTCTATTTGGTCAAACCACTTGTGTATTCAACCCAAACTGCTATGGTGAAAGACCGTGGCTGGAGTAATCAGGTAACCTGGATGCACATTTTTACAAAGCGAGGATTAACAAATTGGAAAATTGCGCTCAGGATTGAGTTTCAAGGTAAATGTTGAGAATGTTTAAAGTGTTTAGGAATGGCTAAAGCAAGGAAAATCATAAAAATATATACTGTATATTTTTAAAGTTAATGTATTACTATAAGAAAGATATGTCATCATCCTAAGTGGTGTGGTGGTAGGTAGAAATATTGAAAAGGTTCTAACAATTATAAAAACACAGTTTAACGTCTAATTTGTCTAATATATATTAAGCATTTAAGAGTGTAACATTGGTTATAATTGTAATATTGTCCTACGAGAGGGGGTGGAGGTGGATAAAAAAATATGTATTTGTTATTAAACATTCTAATATCCTTTCATTCTTTAAATTATCAGAAAATATTAATTTACTTTTAGGCTGGATCCCATTGTGAAACTGGGCATCATTTAAACATTTTCCAGTAGACAATACTTAAAGAAATTAGGGGAAAACTGCCAATAGACCTATATTTTATATCACATACTATATAATGGATAGGAAAAAATCCTGCCCCCCCAACATTTCCCAATGCCCCCTCAATCAAAGCGGAGTAGAAAAGGGCCTAGTTCTGAGCATCTATTTAGCTCGAGGGACGCTACACTTGGGTAATAAATGTATGCTGTGGAAAGAAAGAAAATCAACCATCTAATTTTCCAGGTGTGAAACATGATTATAGACACAAAAAAGACAGATTTTTTTTTTATTTACACCACAAACATTGAGGTGAGAACATGATAATTACCAGGAATGAGCCTAATTGGAAGGCAAACCAGTGTTTGAACTCACATCTGTGCACCTTTTAAAAAATGTAAGACAACGTAAACACTCAAAGTACATGCAAATGCAAAAGATATTGCCAATTCTGAACTACACACACCAATGCTAATTCTGTTTCAGATCATTTGCTGGACTAAAGAAAAAAAGCACAGGAGAGTTCACCAAAACATTGGTATTAGTAGTTAATGAATAATTAAACAAATACAAACAGAAGAGAGCGGAACATAAACCACAGCTTGAGGTGACGAAGCCCACAGGCTCGCCACTGTCGCCAAACATAGTCCCATTCTGGCCTCAGACGAAGCCTCATTAAAACAACAGCCACACACCGATGGAAATACGAGGATTACCATCACGTTCAGACTGTCAGCCCCTCGTTTCCCTTATTCACGCCTCCCCTCCTACCCACTTCTCCTCCATTCCTCCATCCGTACCTCACTGCTCTCCTCCGTCTTCTCCTACACCCCTCGGCTCCCTTCCTCAACCATCCACCTACTTTCCTATCGTTCTCCTTTTTATATGCAGACAAAGACTGATAATTGGAGGGTGAGCATGTGTTCTTTAACCAGATATAATAAGGCTGTGAACGCTAACTGCCTCCCTGCAGTTTCTGCCACGGACGATTATCAGTGTGACGATTACGGCTGTGAGTGATGCATCCCCCAGCGGTGCTGTGCATGTACTGCCCTGCCCGGCCAGGATAACACCACCTTGGCTGACCTCTCATTAGCAACACTGTGTCCGCTGGACAGGACGGGATAAGGGGACAGATATGGGATATGCCGCCGGTGTGCGGAAGAATGGCTGCTGCCCTCCCCTCGGGGAGAAATATTGCCATTTGACGTTGGCGTGCAAATTATTCAACGCCAGATGTGATGGGCTCTCTTCTCATTGATTCACAGGCTTGTTCGGTTTGATACGTTGAAGTTGAGTTTGATCTCGTTTCACTTGAGGAAAGAGTTCAGTCTTAGTTATTAGGATTGGATGGGAAATGATTGAATGTTTGACATGGAAATTGATTGTACGGAGATGTTGTAGGTGAGGTTCAGGTTACATTCACGTGAAAGTCTGAAATGCTTGTGAAGAAAGAGGGAAAAATGGATGCTGCAAATTACAGGGAACGTTGTAATCCTGGGTAGCTCATTTGGTAGAGCATGGTGCTTGGAACACCAGAGGTTGTGCGTTTAATTCACATGGGGCACCAGATTGGAAATGTATGCACTCACTACTGGAAGTTGCTCCAGCTAAGGGTGTCAGTTAAATGACTTAAATGTAAATGCTAGGAAAGAAAACTATTGAATTCTGCTGAAGAAACCTGGGATATGGGAGAAGACTCATTGTCCCCCAGAACAATGACTCCAAAGCCACACTGAAGTGGCTTAAATGCAAAAATGTCAATGTCCTTGTGTGGCCCAGTGAATTTGTGGGGAAAAAAATGAATGTCTGAATGTCCCCATCCAACTTTGTGGAGATTGTGATGTTGCAAAGAAGAAAAAGTAAAAATTGTTGTGTCCAAATGTGCAAAGCTGGTAGAGACTTACCCAAACAGGCTGTAATTGCTGCCAAAGGTGCCTCTGTCAAATATTGATTAAAGCAGAACAATAAGCTGAGATGTTTCATAAAGTGCTACAAAGATTCCTAAACATTTGAGAGGAAACGGTCCAATCCATATATCATTAAAGAAGAGATAATAACAACAAATACCTCCATTCAACACCACAGAAGAAGACCAACAAGCTGTGATTATAATTTCAGATAATCTGGACCTTCAAACTGAATCGATCTGAATTTGCTCCAGTCAGAGTCAGTGTTATTAAAAACAAAATAGACCAAGGCACTCTTCTTAAAAAATCCTTGATTTAAGTTAAGGCATGTTCACTTCAATACAAACAGATATTAAAAATGTTTACACGTCTCTGCATCATGAATGGCCTTGGTAAGAGATTCCTTTTTTGCACTGCAAAAAATTTTGCCAATGGTACTAGACATTTTAACTATATTTGAGGAGATATTTGCTTGAAATAAGTGGAATAATCTACCAATGGAACAAGAAAAATTATACAGTATTCAAGGCATTTATTCTAAAAACAAACGCTATAATCTAGTTTGTTAAGAAAAATATACCACATTTTAAGGATGGTAGGGTTTTCAACCTGAAAATAAGATGAATATACTTGATAAGCCATATATTTTTTCAGTGTAGACTGTGGGCTTTCAAATGAAATCATAGTGCTAAATCTCAGCTCTGGATCAGGTAGACAGTTCTACTTTGTTTTCAGTGTTATCCTGTTATCTGCAGCTGTTTAGACCTGTGTTAACCCTATTAAATACACAGACGTCTTGGTATAAATTGACCGGAAGCTAGATATGTATTCATCTCTGTAGTTTCTGATTTATAGAGGGCTAACTCTGAGGTGACTCCAAATCCATTTTTTACCTCACTACCAATGGAAGTATTTTTACAGGTACTGTAATTGTATGGTACATAAAATTACAGGTACTGTAATTGTATGTATGCAATTACAATTACAGTTGTAATTGTATACAACTGTAGTTGTATGCAAATGTTTGGGGACTTTCTAATGCCTTGTTTCCACTGGTGCTTTACCCCGGTACCATGGCTACACCTGTGATTTATGCTAATGTTGGCTCTAGACTTTCCTGTTTCGACAATACATTTGATACCAAGGACTTAAGGAGGGGCTCAGTGGAGAGGGAGGAGTAAACTATCAATGCAATTTGGTTTTTCGGTTATGAAAAATAAATGGTAATATTTTTCTGGTAGTAAAAATAAAATAAACAATAACACCATGCTCAGTTTGTTTATAATACGATGTTTGAACTTGAGTAATAAAACTAATTTTTTCCTCAAACTCCTGCAACCGGCTCCTTCTCCACCTACACTCGTGACACTGCAACTGTAAGCCAGTGTGTTCATTATTTAGTTTAAGTATTTTGTCAAAACTATCTACCTGTAATACAAGGATTTGGGAGAATTCTGAGGTAATGTTGTGTTGTTATAGGTTCTGAAGGCTACGTCTCGGTCTCAGTGCTCCATATTTCTATTGAGTCAATGGCATCGTACCAACTTCGGTCGTTCCAACTCTTCTGTTCTGAGTCTTTGCTTCCCTGTACTGTAGCTTTATTTTCTTTATTATAGTACGAGAATAGAGTAGTCAGGAGTACTAGAGTAGTCAGGAATGCAGAGCATTCCGATGGTTAGCTAGCATAGGAGTATTGGTGCACCGATCCATTGTGCAGCATTGCACGAACATGGTCTATGTGGAAGAGTCACCAAAAGGAAACCTAAGCTATGATACAACTTTTTTTATATGAGACGCCTGAAGTATGCAGCACAGGATTTAGATAAGCCTGAGGCGTTTCTGAACACAGTGCTGTGGTCTGAAGTAAAAATGTTATTCTTTGGCCACAATCAGCAAAGGTATCTTTGGAGTGAAAAAAGATTGCATTTGAAGAAAATAACATTTTGCCTACTTTTAAGAATGGGGGTGGATCTATTATGCTTTAGGGTTGTGTGGCAGCCAATGACATAGGAAATATTGTGAAGTTAGAGGGAAGAATGGATTCTACTAAATATCAACAAATACTGGAAGCTAATGTCCCACAATCAGTGAAGAAATTGAAGCTGAAAAGTGGTTGGATGTTACAACAAGACAATGGTCCAAAACATACCAAAAGATAAACAACATAAAATGAAAGATTAGGTTTTTGGAATGGCTTTTAAAGTCCGAAGACTCGAATATTATTAAAAATCTCTGGAAAGATCTCTAACATGCCGTACATGCAAGAGGACCGAAGAACATCTCTGAACTAGCAGTGTTGTGCAAGGAAGAATGGGAAATAATTTCTGAAGCAAGAATAGAAAGACCTTTAGCTGGCTACAAAAAACGTTTGTAAGCTGTGATTTCTGGGAGTGTTACAAAGTAGTGACTGATAGATTGCCCAAAACTTTGCACATACCACATGTACAGTTCTTTTGCAATCTGTTGAATTCAGAAAGTGAATAGTAATTGTACTTAAAATATGCTCAAATGTGTCTCTTTGCATACAACAGTATTTGTCCGGGACGAGTGGTATTGTGAAATGGAAAATAATATGCCGAAATTAGTTTTTCCATATCCCACTCCAACCAAGAAACCCTCAGAGAGTGGAGTCACAGCCAGGGATCAGTCAGCAGTGACGGTGACCATGTAGCCATTTCAGAAGGATTAAAAAATGCATTTTTAAATGATTATATTTCTACTCCTGGTGGTCAAAATTCATGACACTTTTAGGGTTAAGGAATAAGGACTACATCATTAATCAGCGTCACACTTAGTCATTTCTCACCAAATATGTATTCTGTGCTTTCTAGTGTGTGAAATTGCTCAAATAAATCGAGTCAAACATTTTATTTCTGCAATGTAATCGTCTGATAATAATAGGCTCATAGCAACAGACGTGGACACTAAATTCACATCAATTTATTCCACTGAGGGGGAACCAGGATAATTGATTTAGTGTTATGCAAACAAAGCAGGCCATATTGCTTTCATTTCACAACCATTAGTTAGAGGATTAAAATGTATAATTGTAGGTATTCATATAGATTTAAATCAAGGAACCAAATGTGTATTAGAAGAAAATCACACTGATCAAGGAATAACTGTACAATATGGGTATGTTAGTGATGAACATACATTAATCCATCAATTTAAATAACGAATAATTAGCTAATTTATCTCAATTTTCATCCTTCATGGAGTATGCAGCAATAAAGCAGCCTGACCAGAAAGCACCTGTAGGTTTGTATGTGTATCAAAAAGATTATCAAACAAGGGGTACATTGAATGCAAAGTAAACTAAACCAGTTCTACAGCAGATTTGACTGATATCGGCCCCTCAAAAAAAAACTTTTCTCCCTCACACCTCTCAGTAATCCACCATCTACCTTAATTCCCCTCTATCTTCTACCACTCTACCATTTCAGAAACCCCCACTCACACTTTCCCTTCCCCAGCCTGTCCCAGGCTATTTCAACCCCTTGTCATGTCAACAGGCTCTTTAGAAGACAGAGCAGAAAGAAGGCCGTTGGCACGGACAGGATCTCTACAGCCACACTGGAAACAATGCCTGTATTTACTACTGATCGGTAGTAAAGGCTCACCTCGTCATCCTGAAAGACTTTTGCGACCAGTCGGGACCCATCTCAAAACCGTCACTGAGGTTTTTGTTCAGGTCTGTTGACATCGCTATCAACATGAGCCTCGACTACATCCACCAACACCATGACAACCCAAAGACAAGGATCCTGTTTGTGGATTTCAGCTGTACGTTGAAGATGGGTAAGCATAACATGAACTATTCATCCCTTAGCACTGAAGCTGCACCAGGATGTCTGCTCTCACGTCCACTTACTCTACGCCAAAGACCGGACCTCCCACAATGCATTGGCTGGGTGGCTGGGTGCAGTGAAAATAACTTGGAACTTAACACTGGCAACACCATGAAGGTTGTGAACTTCAGGAACACCCCACCCCCACCCCCCCGAGACTGGGCTCAGCTGATAGTTGGGGAGAATCATTACAATGTCTAGTGTCCATCATCTCCCACAGTCTCTGGTGGGATGACAACAACCCCAGCGATTAGCAGAAAGTGACACCGGCAGACGCACCGCTAGCTGATGTTACGCATGCAGGTACCCTGTATGTGCGTTTGTGTTACGCATGCAGGTACCCTGTATGTGTGTTTGTGTTACGCATGCAGGTACCCTGTATGTGCGTTTGTGTTTTTCCCCTCCTGCCATTTCCCCAGGTGTCCCTTATGTTCCTGATTGTGCTTGTTGGTGTTTCCCACCTGGCTGTCATGAGTGCATCGCCTGACTGCTGAGGTGGACCAATCAGCGGACACCCATCCTAATTGCACCACCTGTTCCTTTTTCCATTATCCAATCGCATCACACATCCCTGGTTTAAAAACCCAGTCAGTTGGTTCTCCCAATGAGATTCTTTTGCTTTACCACACACGGACACGGACACGCTTGAGATACATACCCTTTTGATAGACAGACAATTTGTTCATTCATACAGCCCTTAGTTTAGCACATTCATCTCACTTTGTCCTGTTTCATGTGAGTATGTATTGCTGTGGTGTTTTGTTTGGTGTTGTCTAGTCAATTGTTTGCTGTTTACTCCTTGTTCAACCTGTGTGTTTTGTTTGTCCCTGTGTCTCTGGGAAAAGGTTTTTTTAGCAAGTTGCCCTTGGGCATACACAACCTGTAGGAAAACTGTCTAAAAACACTACTTAACTGAGCGGACCACCCACTGTATTTTTGTATTGGTTAGTAGTGAGCTAAGCGGTTCTTGAGGCAGGCAAGTTCAGTTTAGGGGTGTTTGACCATATTTCATTTCTTGGGTCCAGCTCAGACCCTTTTCCCTAACCCCTTTACTGTGTGTTTATAATCAACGTTTTATGTTTGACAGTAGCTTTGGTTGTCTGTGTCGTTTGTTCTCACTGTTCCTGTACACTACACCACTTTGCATGAGGTTTATGTTACGGGTCTCTGTACCATCCACCCTAGACTGCTAGAGCCAGAGGGTTTGTAACAGCTGAAAATAAAACAATCAGTCCTGATCCGGCTTTATGCAGCCATCAAATCCATCCTTTCCTACTCCATCGGTGTCCAGTGGTTTTGGTCTGCTTCTGCCAGGCTCTGGGGAGAGCTGCAATGCATTGTCTGCAAAAAAAAGGTAATCGACTGACACTTAAACCTTCATCGAAGTCCTTAATGAGTCTAGGGCAAGTAAATATGAATGAAAGATCATTTCCAACCTGATCACCTCCTTTTCCCAAAATTATTCTCCAGCACCTGTCATTCATGACCACAAAATATCCTGTTACCTGTATTAACTTTTGGTTCTGATAAATTCTAGTTGTATTGCATTTACAGTACTTGTTTTTGGGTTAAAAAAATACTAGACACAATACCAACCTTTGCAACATTCGAAGACTTGGTCTCAGTTAGCTGAGCTGTCATGACTACCTTATTGCTTGTTTGTTATTGGCATTAGAACTAATATATTAATATTATTGTAATTAATAGTTATTGTTTACTTTCATGATAAATAATGTTGTATGTGACCCATTGGGCATAAATGTATGTTTTAGGTTACATTTAACAGATTGTTGGATTATGCATATTAAACATCAAGGGTTAAATGCTAAGGAGAGTTGTAGCACTACGTCACAGAGCCTTTCTAAGTAAGCTTGGATTCCAAATTGATGTTCTCTGAACAATGGTAAATCATTTCCATTTAGAATTAAGTTATGTCTATTGCAAAGGCAACATGGATGCTTAGAGCTAAAACAATGTATCTTGGCTTATGTTTGAAGGGCATACCACTCAACCTCTTATCTTTTACTCCTCCTACCAATGTTTTGATGGATGGAGTGAAGGAGAGATAGAAGGATAGAGAAATTTAACTTATGACTGATGGGACTACTGTTAATGGTACTTGGTTGGATGGTCGCAGCACCTCCTTTCAATTACAACCCGACACCCACTCACTCACCATTCAAGGCAACATGCTACATTTCTTTACCTGAGGTGATTCCAAAATGGCACCCTGATAGGTCTCTTATTCAAAATAAGTGCAGTAAATAGAGAGTAGGTTGCCTTTTGAGTTAGAGCCCTGCCGTTTCATTGCTAATGCCATTACATTTTCTGTGTAATTACATTTGTTTCCTAACAATGTCAAGGGTCCATTACAATGATTCTGTTGGCTAGTGGGGGGGTCTTTGAGGTAAACTTGGGAGCCTGTGACCACACGTCTCCATGCTAGATTTAGAGCGGCAATAAGCTTACTTCCACAACAGCCTTGGATCAATATTTAGCATTGAGCGTGAAGCCATTGTTTTGTTTCCAAAATGATATTAGTCTCAGTTTGTAGAGGAAATGGGTCAATAAGAACCCTCTTCTTAGTAGAAAGAGCGAATGGATGTTTTTTTTTTCTGATTTTCTGATTTTATTATGATCCCAAATATTATCACAAACCCAAATGGCCCCCTATGTCCTATATGTAATGCACCAAGTGTCCTGGCACACTTTATCTGGGTCATTTTTGATAGGGCTTTAGTCTATGATACTTGTATTTCACCATAGCAGCCAAAGTAGTTCACCCTAGCGCCGTACTCAAACACATTTCCATTGATTGCCTGCTGGTCTATGCATTTCTTGGGTCCAGGGTTACACAAGTAACCTCCAATTGCTCATATTTTGCAGTTGGTAAATAAAGAAAATGCCAAAAGTATTTGGACAGTAACATATTTTTTGGGAGGGGGCTCTGTGTTCCAGGCTTTGGATTTTAAATAATACAGTGACTATGGGGTTAAATTGCCGTCTGTAAAATGTAAAATAAGGGTATTTTCATCCATATCGGACCCTAAATTTTTGGATACATTGTCAAGACTGTAGCAAAATTTAAAAGCAACCTATGTCTTACAAACACAAAATTATGTGAAGAGCTTCTCTGACGTTTTCATGAATTTCACAATACCCTCTTGTGGTTTTTAGTGATTAAAAATCGTTCACACATACTTTGTGTTGTTTAGGTGTGTTTGTATAGAAAGCATGGTAGTAGCCTAAGGCCAAAACCAAGTGTCATCAGTTAATTTATTCTGCTACCTTCAAGTATCCTAAAAATGAGAATGATAATGCTTGGTGGACCATATTATTACAATCCTATTATTATTACAATTCAATGTGTCAGCGTAGTAGACATTAGATTTTTTCTAACCGACTGATTGATTAATGGATGGATTAATTGCTTGATTTTTTTTGGGGGGGAGAGGACAAGGGAAGACAGCGAGATTTTTGTAATGGGTTAAATAGTTTTTGCAGGTTTTAATTTAATTGATGGTGTCCTTCCCTAGAAGGCCAGCATTCTGGAGTCACTTCTTCACCGTTGACATTGAGGCTGGTGTTTGCGGGTACTATTTAATGAAGCTGCCAGTTGAGGACCTGTGAGGCGTCTGTTTCTCAAACTAAATATAAATGTATTTGTCCTCTTGCTCAGTTGTGCACCAGGGCCCCCCTCCTCTTTCTATTGTAATCAGAGCCAGTTTGCACTGTGCTGTGAAGGGAGCAGTACACATCATTGTCTGTGATCTTCAGTTTCTTTATTCTTCAGAACAAGAATAGACTGACAAGTTTCAGAAGAAAGTTCTTTGTTTCTGGTCATTTTGAGCCTGTAGTTGAACCCAGAAATGCTGATGCTGAAAACTGAACTGGTGCAAAGAAGGCCAGTTTTTTTTCCTTCTTTATTCAGCATCAACAGTTTCAGTGGTGCTAACATAATCGCAAAAGGGTTTTCTAATGATCAATTAGCCTTTTAAAATAAAAAACTCGGATTTGCAAACACAACGTGCCATTGGAACATAGGAGTGATGGTTGCTGATAATGAACCTCTGTACGCCTATGTAGATATTCCATAAACAAATCAGCCATTTCCAGTTAAAATATTCATTTACAAAATTAGCATTGTCTACATTGTATTTCGGATCAATAGGCCTTTTCACACTGCATTGTTCTAAGCCCTGGGCTATCTTAGCCCCAGACTAAGACTGTCCCCGGGTTAGCTTAGCCTGTGTTCACACAGGAGTTTAACACTGGGCTAAGGTTCAACCCTAGTATTCCTAAGCCCTGGGCTAACGGACAAATACGACTCAATACCATTTTACCTTCTGTCATGAGCTACAAATGTTATGTTCTATCTAGCATGCGAATAATGTTACAGTAGCCTACATCACGGACACATGATCAGCACTACGCTACCATGATTCAATTAACGAATTCATGACATCGCTTGATCAAGTTGGTATTTGCTTGGACAACTTTGTTAAAACTATGTAAAAAAAGAGAAAAGCATTAGTCAACCTTCATTTTTTCGACATATTTGCTAGATATACGTCCAAAGCAAGCTGCATTAACTACTTCACTAAGATTTAGCAGGTATAATGAAACGACAGAAGTTTGCAGAGTGAAAGGACCAAAACAGTTGGAGCTGTTGGTAATGGCACGCGTGAAATGCAAATGTAAATTACGGGAAAGGGCAGGTTTTGTGATTGGACAATAAACATTATATGGTTTTGTTCTTGCCCCCGTTTCTCACTGGTCATTTTGTCAACATGTTTCTGGGGCTAGCCTTGAAAAGTCAGTGCCAACCCTGCTCCAGAGCAGGGCCTGCTAGCCCCAGGCTAAGGGTGATGCTAGCCTACTTCAAAATATGCAAATGTAACACTTGCTTAGCCCTGGGCTTAGGAGGCTCTTAACCCTAGGCTAAGGTGCAGTGTGATGTTGAAACTCAACAAATTCCTCTCAGTAATATGATTTACAATCAAGTCTTCAAACGTAAATAGCAGTTGGTTATGTCGATTTATTCGGTTGCACGAGAGCATGTCAAT
>JACXGI010013153.1:0-21363 GCA_016801175.1 Esox masquinongy | reverse complement strand
AGGAGTCATAACCTCTTGAATTATGGGCTATGAAAGTGTACTTTCTATATTTGTTTTTCCGAAAGTGTTTTAAAAAGAGCATGGCACAATTCTGTCCCTTAGCCGTCCACTTTTTACCCTCAAAGGTCATGCTAGACACAAATATAGGTATATGTAAACCTGTTGAGTCATTCTGTCGGGTTTCAAAGTCATAAAAGACAATTTTTTCCGAGGGCTTCTCTTCATTCAAAGATTGAATATAATATTTGTGGACCTTTTCAAATACACCAACGTCATCCAAAAGCCCTTTACATATTGGACAATGTTTTCTGCTACATTTATGTGGTTCAGGGTTATTAATTTTTAAAATTATAATTGACATGGCGTAAGGGGCATCTCTTATTGATGTCACACCAGCTGGCAAAATTACCTGCTATAGGGTGCCTTAAGGCCAACTTGTGTTTTTCATAACAGTATGCTGAACGACATGTACGGTTACAGTCATAACATTTTGTGAGCTGTAGGGGCTGATATGGGCAGTGCGCATCAATGCATACTGCACAGTTATACCGACAGGAGTGCCCTCCTAATCATGTAAAGCCTGTATGACATGACCGGCAGATGTAGGCTACACCCAAGAATGCCTTAATGTTCTTAATACCATAATAATGATTGTCTTGTACAAACAAATACAGCATTTGTGGATGAGGCTGTAACGTGTTTTGGAATTTCGAGATGGCCAAATCATGCCTACTATGATAGAGAACCAACACTTTGATGTCATGTAAGCTTTCAAATTTACCTATATCAGAAAACGCTACATTTTCATAAATGGACAAACCCACTGCTCTCTGAAATTCAGTAGCTATCTTTACTCCTTCTATATCACTTATATTGGGATTCAATAAATATGCAAGACAAATGGCAAAACATAATTTGTTGTCCGCATTCTGAGGAATAATAAGATATTCCTTTTTATTGTTAATTATTTCGGATTTCAAAAGAGTTTCAGCCTTCCTCCTAGGGCAACCCGCACCCTGAGGAGTTCTCAATATTTACACAATCAGTTCTAGGGTATTATCGGCTAAGATTGATAAATTGGACTGTACAAGCCTTTCAATCATATCCAGAAATTGATTCAAGTTTGCATCACCATTCTCCATAATATAGGATACATTGTTTTGTATAGAATCACCCCTAATTTCTAATTGCAATACATCTCTAGGCTCAGCGTAGGATGTAGCTCTTTCTAACAGTTCAGTTTAAGTGGTTAACACATTGACATAGAACGCTGAATAATCATACATTTCATTCTTGTGAGCAAAATTAAAACGCTGTCGGATTTCAATGTTGCTGAAATTTATTACGATAAACAATATTCACATTTCTATCAACACCTCTACCCTGTTGATTCGCACCTGAATGGGAGGCCTGTGGTTCTAAAGGAGTTGATGGTTCAGGATTTAACTCCGTAATTTGAACACTTGAATGAGAAGCCTGTGATTCTAAAGGAGTTGACGGTGTCATGTGAGAAGCTGGTTCAGGATTTAATTATTTTATTTGTCTAATCAGAGCATCATAGTCAGGGTTTATGTGTAATGCTTCTGGACTCGATGTTGCAGAGAAACATTTTTGCTGTTTTTATTCTGTGCAGGGTTCAGGAGAACTTCGGGTAAATCTCTGTACGCCTCGTCAGAATCTGTAATTACAATTTTTAAAAAACAATAAATGAAGGGTACGTAAAATAATGATTTATTTTTTATATAATAAATAAATCAAACCGGAAAAACCTGCTCAACCCCCACCCTTGCATCTCAAGCAACCCTACACCCTCTCCTCCCAGAGAAGGAAACCCCTGAAAAACAACTGTACAAATATTATCACCCCCCAGACCGTTCATACAATCTTTTACTGATAACCCTTTTTGACCTACCCCTCTCATACCACAGAATCACCTGCTCTAACCTTCCCTCTCTAACCGGAAAAACACAACTGTTAACAACCCGGACATAAATTAACAACCATTAAAACATCTTTTTCATAATACTTTTGACCTAACCCCTCTCATCCCACAGAATCACCTGCTCTACCCCTCCCTCTCTAACCGGACAAATGCTACCATCCGGTCATAAATCAAAAAAAACATTTTCATATTCTCACACATATGCAGCTGTCAAAAGGTCAAAGCAATAAATCAATTCTGACAACCGACGAATCCTATCTCTCTCTCTTACCTGTTAACATATGGCCTGATCTGGAAAACAATATGTTTCGGAGAATTGATGAGCTATTCATGCAAAGTCAACAATGGCGGAGCGTTGTTAAACTACGGAGATGTATTATAGTAGACGACGAATCTAAAGAACCTCCGGCTAAAAAGATCTATAAAGAGAGGATATATGACGTAGCAGGAATGACAAATGACTCAAGTTAAAGTTGAATTCAAAAGCCACGCCCCTCTGTCAAAGGAACGATGCAGCGATAAAAGGACAGGCCAAATGTAAGTTGAACACCGTATCCCCGTCATCATATCGAAATCTCGGAAAAAACCTTTCACCTACTTTCCTATTACAGACAGTCCTAAGTCACTGTGCCTTAGTAAGTATGAAGATGGTTGGGACAGGGATTGGGACGTAAGTCCCTCATCCCCAGACAGTCCGCCGACCTACTCACCTATTACGCTGCCGCCTAATCTGCCACCTGACCCGTCAACCTATGGTCGGGGTTCGTACGTTTTTGATGGAGGACTCAGCCTGGTTTTAAAAAACGCTATTAAGGCCTCCATTGTAACACTTTTAGGGATTGTGATCTAGGAGCACAAAAAAGAAAACAGCAACGGGTGTCTTACAGGCCATGGAAGTCAGCGACAGCATCAGTGTCTCTATGATAAATAAGTTGAAAGTATCCAACTCCATCATGAAGACCCTGAACAAAATCTCCAACTCGCTGCTGGGCGAGAACAAAGACCGACAAGGCCTGGTAAACGAAGTTGTGACTTTCTGGCGGAACAGACCCGAAGAAAAAGAAAATCTTTCTCAGAGTCAGGCATTCATTGCCTAAAAATATCCAGAAAATCTTTCTCCTGAAACCCTTAAGCCTTAATTGATATAACCGTTGTAGTGTTTTAATGATATAACCACTGTAGTGTTTAATTGATATAATGGGTAACTACTTATGTATGTTATTTGAGAGAGTAAACCGATATTTTCTTTTTAGAAATGTAACAGAACTTATGATGCAAATTATTGAGAGGAAAGTGAATGACACTTCCAAAACTTTTGTTAATGCTGAACATTTTAAAGAATGGAAGAAATCTTAGATCAAGGGCGTAACTGTGCAATGACTCAGAAATGGGGAGAGTTGACATTGCACGGTGTAGAGGGGCAACTAGAAATATCATTACCCAAAGTTTTACATTTTTTCTTTGAACCGCCAATGACATGTAACATCTGTCATTTATTATGTTCGTATCCTTATATAATCGATGTGTGTGTTTTTATAAATACAGAACCATATGTCTGTAAATGTAATCGATGTATTCAATGTTATGAATTATTATATAACAAAATGTTGATTTTAAACTCTTGATTGACCTCATGAATCTCGATGTAAAAAAATATCTATTGGAATCGCTTCATTTTTTATTTCTATAAGTGTCTGATACATACTTTGTAATATTCATAATTATTGAAGTTGGGAGGTTGGAGCAGCTAATGACAAACATATTTTAACCCTTCTCATCCGGGTTCGTTTGGGGGAAAGGCTAAACTTCAGAGAGATGTTGCACAAGAAACCAGAAGTAGTATAAGTGACGCACAAGTAACTGATTGGCTGTCCGGCTAGGACACTTTACTCTCCATAAGCCAGTGAGAAAAACCTCCCCACGAAATAGGGTGTTTACCAGCGCTCCAATGTAGGCTATTATTTCATCACGTTGAAAGCGAGAAGCTTAACAAATGAGTTTGTCAGATTTTACTGTTGTTGAGGACAATTAAACTAACATTAGAAGGCATACTTTAATGTTGGTAAACAAAGGTGCCTGGCTCACTATGCAAATCTCCTAAATGTTGTGTTGTTTCCAAATGTAGATACAAATAAGATCCATTAGCTTGTGGTGGAAATACACATTAAAACTAGTCTATTTTGTAATAACACCTGATAAAAAGAAAATAAATGTGGTAAATAATCATTTGTTTTCAGTTAATACTCCATAACATACCTTCACGTCATCATCCTGTTGTAGCTTATTCTTACCTTGTGAACTTCACCCTTACTTACCATGTACGTTCGTAGTAAGTGCATCATCTTTAACTAGTTCTTATACGGTACCAACAACACTTACAGTGTAAGTACTAGGAAAGAGGGCTGTAATTTGAAGCGGTGTCCATTCTCACGTAGTTGCAGTGTAGTTACAAGGAAAGAGGGCTGTAATTTGAAGTGGTGTCTGTTCCCACGTAGTTACAGTGTAGTTACAAGGAAAGAGGGCTGTAATTTAAAGCAGTGTCTGTTCCCACATAGTTACAGTGTAAGTACTAGGAAAGATGGCTGTAATTTGAAACGGTGTCTGTTTCCACATAGATACACAGTAGTTACACCTACTAAGCAAGTACGTTTTGGTGTAGTCAAATGAAGCATAGTCTCATTCACAATAGTTAAAACATGTAACACCTCAAACTAATTAATTAATGACAACTTAAAATGAGAGGGTATGTTCAAAATAAATTAAACCTAAGATGGAAATTGATCAAAAACATCTAGATATCTGGACCATTTGGACAGAGATATAATGACATTTAAAAACATCTGTCAATTATAAACATTTTATTAAAACAAATAAAAACAAACAATCAAATACTATTATAAACAACTACTGTACCACCACTGCTATATGAACCTTCTGTTTTTAAATATATTTATATATATATATATCTATATTTATTTTAAATTGTAAGCAATTCGGAGTTCATCTGTATATCCAAAAGGTTGCTTTGCTGGTCCGGTGTGATGTCCATGTACGCCATTTGAAATTCTGTGTAACCACACAGCCTCTATCCAGCTTGGTATAGAGGGGGAGTCCCAAAGTCTTCCCTCTTAGAAGAGATCTCGCCCTGTATAGAGAAGTTCAGTAAAAAAATGTTAAGTATACAATTACTGGACTTGTCACTGACAATAACAAAAAGAACTGTGAGCATTACATTTTTTATAATTTACCATTGTCTGCTCAAATTTTACTGAAATCATATTTTACACATCCCATTATGATGACACCAGTGTGTACAAATGTTTTAAAGAACACTTTTGACATCTTGTTGAATACATAACAGAAAGATCTGTAATTTTCTCATGTTGTGCTGGTCTTACAGATGGCTGGATCCAAACTCACGCCGAAAATTAAAGAAAACATTTAAAATCACAGGCTGTTCCAATTTGTATGAATTTCATCACAGCAACTCATAATGTGACTCAAGAGTGTGTATGGCCCCTAGGTGCTTGTATACGCTCCTGACAACGTCTGGGTATGCTCCTGATGTGACAGCATAAGGTGTCCTGGGGGATCTTCTCCCAGACCTGAATCAGGGCATCAGTGAGCTTCTGGACAGTCTGTGGTGCTACTTGGCGGCGTCAGATAACATCCCAGAGGTTCACAATTGGATTCAGGTCTGGGGCACGTGAGGGCCAGTCAATGCAATCAATGCCTTCTTCATCCAGGAGCTGCCTACACACTCTGGCCACATGAGGCCAGGCATTGTCCTGCACCAGGATGATGCCCACTGCACCAGCGTGAGGTTTGACGATTGGTCTGAGGATTTCATCCCGGTACCTAACACCAGTCAGGGTACCATTGGCTAGCATGTGGAGGTCAGTGCAACCCTCCAAGGATATGCCTCCCCAGGCCATCACCGACCCATCAAACCAGTCATGCTGGATGATGTTGCAGGCAGCATAACGTTCATCACGGCGTCTCCAGGCTCTTTCACGTCTGTCACGTGCTCAGTGTGAACCTGCTCTCATCTGTGAAGAGTACAGGGCGCCAATGACGGACCTGCCAATTCTGGTGTTCACTGACGAACGCCAATCGAGCTACACGGTGCTGGGCTGTGAGCACAGGTCCCACTAGAGAACGTCGGGCCCTCATGCCACCCTCATGGAGTCCGTTTCTGACAGTTTGGCCAGAAACATGCACACCATCAGCCTGCAGTAGGTCAATTTGTAGGGCTCTGGCAGTACTCCTCCTGTACCTCCTCGCACAAAGGAGGAGATACCAGTCCTGAGGTTAGGTTGTTGCCCTTCTATGGCCCAGTCCAGCTCTCCTCATGTAACGACCTGGTATCACTTCCATACTCTTGAGACTGTACTGGGAGACACAGAAACCTTCTTGCTAAGGCACGTACGGATGTGCCATCCTGGAGGAGCTGGACTACCTGTGCAATCTGAATGGGATGCAAGTACCGCCTCATACTACCATTAGTGACAAGGACACTAGCAAAACACAAAACTAGAGAAGAATCAGTCAGGAAGGATACAGAGAGAATAATTGTCTGTGGCCACCACCTACAAAACCCATTTCCTTTTTGGGGGTTGTCTAGCTGTTGCCTCTCCACTGCACCTGTTGTCGCTTTCATTTGCACCAAAACAGGTGACATTGTTACACAATCACTTATGCTTCCTAACTGGACAGATTGATATCCCTGAAGTTTAACTGACATATGGTGTTATACTGTGATAATTACATATTCCCTTATTATTCGAGCAGTGTAGCTGCAAACTTCGGGAGCCAAAAACAAATACATAATTCAAGTTAATTCAAGTCCTCGGGATTTCTTACTACAACACAACAAAATATATGCGTGAGGACATATTATTCATTGGTCAAACATCTACTGTGCATAATGTACCTAATCTATAGCATGTATTTCATTTCCTGTCCTGCAGTGTCCCCGGCAATACATATGAGTTGTGTAGCCCAGGAAAAATACAACTTACTCAACTATTAAATTGCTTAATTAGCAGTTCACAAGAATCAATTGTTCTACAATGGTAAGGTCAACAAAATATTCCAAGCCTGAATCTTCCTCAGTATTCAAACAGAAATTGTGTGTGTCTTTGTTAAATAGAAATTAGCTTCACGTTAATTGCCTTGAATGGGTATTTAGAGGAATCTTTCTCTGCAATATCTGATATTATATTTTTGGTGTGTGTGTTTGGCCAGATCTTTTATTCACTCATTTTCTTTTGGATTAAATGTTGTTTTTAAAATAAATATATTTAAAAACAGAAGGTTCAGATAGCAGTGGTGGTACAGTAGTTGTTTGTAATAGTATTTCATTGTTTATTTTTATTTGTTTTAATAAAATGTTTATAATTGACAGACGTTTTTTAAATGTCATTATATCTCTGTCCAAATGGTGCAGATATCTAGATTTGGTTTTGAACAATTTCCATCTTAGTTTTAATTTATTTTGAACATACCCTCTCATTTTAAGTTGTCATTAATTAATTAGTTTGAGGTGTTACATGTTTTAACTATTGTGAATGAGATTCTGCTTAATTTGACCACACCAAAACGTACTTGCTTAGTAGGTGTAACTACTGTGTATCTATGTGGGAACAGACACCTCTTCAAATTACAGCCCTCTTTCCTTGTAACTACAGTGTATTTATGTGGGAACAGACACTGCTTCAAATTACTGCCCTCTTTCCTTGTAACTACTCTGTAACTACGTGGGAACAGACACTACTTCAAATTACAGCCCTCTTTCCTTGTAACTACACTGTAACTACGTGGAAAGAGATACCGCTTCAAATTACAACCCTCTTTCCTTGTAACTACACTGTAACTATGTGGGAACAGACACCACTTCAAATTACAGCCCTCTTTCCTTGTAACTACACTGTAACTACGTTTGAACAGGCACCATTTAAAATGACAGCCCTCTTTCCTTGTAACTATACTGTAACTGAAGTGTTGCTTGTTCCCTCGTAGTTACAGGGTAGTTACAAGGAAAGAGGGCTGTAATTTGAAGCGGTGTCCATTCCCACGTAAATTACAGCCCTCTTTCCTTGTAACTACACTGTAACTATGTGGGAACGGACACTGCTTCAAATTATAGCCCTCTTTCCTTGTAACTACACTGTAACTGAAGTGTTGCTTGTTCCCTCGTAGTTACAGGGTAGTTACAAGGAAAGAGGGCTGTAATTTGAAGCAGTGTCCATTCCCACGTAAATTACAGCCCTCTTTCCTTGTAACTACACTGTAACTATGTGGGAACGGACACCGCTTCAAATTACAGGCCTCTTTCTTTGTAACTACACTGTAACTACGTGGGAAGAGACACTGCTCCAAATTACAGCCCTCTTTCTTTGTAACTACATTGTAACTACATGGGAACAGACACTGCTTCAAATTACAGCCCTCTTTCCTTGTAACTATAGTGTATTTACGTGGGAACAGTCAACGCTTCAAATTACAGCCTTCTTTCCTTGTAACTACACTAACTACGTGGGAAGCAATACCGCTTCAAATTACAGCCCTCTTTCCTTGTAACTACACTGTAACTATGTGGGAACAGACACCGCTTCAAATTACAGCCCTCTTTCATGTAACTACACTGTAACTACCTGGGAACAGACACCACTTTAAATTACAGCCCTCTTTCCTAGTACTTACATTGTAAGTGTTGTTGGTACCATATAAGAACTAATTAAAGATGATGGACTTACTAGGAACTTACATGGTAAGTAAGGGTGAAGTTCACAAGGTATAGGAAAGAATAAGCTACAACATGATGATGGCGTGAAGGTATGTTATGGAGTATTAACTGAAAACAAATGATAATTTACCACATTTATTTTCTTTTTATAAGGTGTTATTACGAAATACACTAGTTTTAATGTGTATTTCCACCCCAAGCTAATGGATCTTATTTGTATCTACATTTGTAAACAACACAATATTTAGGAGATTTGCATAGTGAGCCAGGCACCTTTGGTTATCCACATTAAAGTATAATGTTAGAGTTTAATTGTCCTTAACAACAGTAAAATCTGACAAACTCTTATTTGTTAAGCTTCTCGCCTTCAACATGATGAAATAATAGCCTACATTGGAGCGCTTTCGATCCGGCGTCTTGGAGAAAAAAACGTTAATGTGGGCGCTTATTATGAGGAGAAGCATTGGGGGATGTAGGACACCCAACAGATGAGTGCTTTCTGTGGCTTGATTTGTAACATGCATCAATAATCAATTCATACATTTGTGATAGATGTCAACACGGCTTTTGGTTTGGCAAGAACCGATTGCCCAAAGCGTGTGTTGGCATTGAAAAGTTGCGCAAAGCGGAGAAATGCGCATCATCTTTCTTTTCTCTTAAATCCTAAATTCTGCGAGCGAACTTGCAATAAAATAAATAGTAAAGTCACATTTAAATGGTAAATTCATAAGCACGAATAAGAATGACAATTATACACTTTCAAAATAGCTTTTTTATCACCTGTCTGTTTACTAAGTAGTTTTGGAGTAGTATCGTTCTTCATTCATATAAGTATACGTAACACCTGGGAACTAACCTGTAAGTAACGGGCTGTAATTTGAAGGGTTACCAGGGTGGTAAAGGCTAAGAGATATATTACAAGATGGCGGACAAAATGGCTTACCAGTGTAAAACTTATGGATGCATACACTTCATGTGTGCATTACATTATGGAACAAGGAAAATACAGACCATGTATACTATTCACACAGACACTGAATAGTATACCTGGTCTGTATCCGAGTCCTCCACAAGGGGTGCCACAGGTCACGCCTTAACGCATTTTTTCCAAAATTATGCCATTTCCACCCTGATTGACCTAGAATGCTGATTCTCTTTGTGTACATGCCTCATTCCCCAGAAGTTACAAAACTGCATCAAGGACCTATCATGTCTGCCATTTTGGATATTTTGTACAGTGAAAATTTCATGAAAACTAAAGAAATCTACATAAAATAAACAATAACCCTGATTGACCGGGGCAACCATGTGGCTTATACATGTCTCCTTATAGGTTGGTAAAGGCTAAGAGATATATTACAAGATGGTGGACAAAATGGCTGACTAGTGTAAAACCTTTGGATACATACACTTCATGTGTGCATTACATTATGGCCAGTGGTGTAGTGGAGGGTATACGCTGGTATACGCCGTATACCCACTTTTTTGGCAGCTGCCATTGCGTACACTCACTTCTTACCAGTGGTTTAGTGGAGAGTATACGCTGGTATATGCTTTCTACCCACTTTTTTGTCAGCGGGCATAGCGTATACTGACTTCTTACTGATGCATATGAATGTAGTACAGTGAACGTATATGCAATATACATTATTTTTGTGGTAGACAAAGCATGCAAAAAATAGCATACAAAAGCCAGTCGCATAATTATTACAAATGCAACATTTTAAAAACGACCAATAAATAATGTGCCCGAGACCGACGAATGACATAGCTCTGATTGGCTGGTGATTTAGAACCTCATGTTACTTCAGTCAAATATTTTTGCCTGCCAGAATATTCAGGGTTTTTTTCCCCGAGGCAAAATTATATTTCCATAGGCTTAACGTTATTTCCGAAATACATTATGAAACAAACTCATCTAACAACATTTGTCCAACCAAATAAATGTAGTCGAGCAGCAGACAAAACTGTCAGCTCTGCTGGTGCACTTCCAGATTTTGAAAGCAACCGTATCCTCCACGGTAAGGACTTGGTACCTCCATTGGTACAGACTGTACCGTACAGTATATCAGTAAATTACATATTTTTGCCTTAAATCAATTTGTCAATGTTACGGTTTGGCACTACTCCCTTGTTAACTGCCTTAGCTAGCTAACGTTTTCTAGCT
Organism: Esox masquinongy; assembly: GCA_016801175.1. Lineage (NCBI taxonomy): Eukaryota > Metazoa > Chordata > Actinopteri > Esociformes > Esocidae > Esox > Esox masquinongy. The sequence continues at coordinate 10,506 of JACXGI010013153.1, read as the reverse complement.
AACTTTACTGTTGACAATTTTTGAGTTTTGGAAGTGGTAGCTAGTTCAATTGGAAAATGCGGGTAGGGAAGCTGACATCAAGACTGGTAGCCAGCTAGCTAGTATTCTTATTTAAAACCTTTCAGCTTTCATATGGCCAAGAGTGGATCATACATAGCTTGCTATTTTAATACAATATTGCAGTCTTGTTGTGGTGTAAATTGGTAATCTTATTTGCACTTTCACTGTAAATTACTGAGTATACTGTATGTTTTTTGTTTTTCATAGACAGCCATGATTGGCCAGACCTATAGACAGTAAAGTAAGTGAAAGATTTACTATAAAGTCCAAAAACCTCTGGTTAGGATGCAAGAAACAGGGTAGGTTAGGGTAGTTCTAAGACTTGGTTTCCAATGTATCTACATGGTGTTAGACAGGGATGGGCAGTATTTATTATACGTGTATTTCAAATATGTATTTCAAATACAAAATAGAATTTTGTCATTTGTATTTGATGAAAATGGCTTCATATTTTGTATCAAAATACTTTAGTGTTTTGTATTTTGTAGCTTAAAAATACTGTAAAATAGTTTGTGAAAAGTCTACATGATGGCATCATGAAAATGCTGCCTCTGATTGGTGCCTACTCAGTAATTTGCCCAGACTTGTTGAGATCCGAACAAAAAAGGCATCCATACCTGAAGAAGTTCAAGATGAGAAACGTGTACTTGGCATCTTTGGAGCAGTATCCCCTAATCAAGCACCTTTTCGGAGGTTTAACACAATCATCCCATCCTTAGCTCCAGTAGAGCGTTTATTTTCCTTTGCTGGACTGATCAACCGGCCCCATCAACGATGTCTAAATGCCACACCTTTTGAAAAGTTAGTTGTGCTTAAAGGCATCAGTAGCTAAAGAGACCTCTGCAATGTAGTCAAAAGGGCACACACTCTCTCACACACAATTAATCACATGCTTACTTTCTCACCCACACTCACGCATAAGTTTGACTGTTTTTGTTAGAACCTTTGAACTGTTTTGGAATACCTGGTCTGTAGTATTCTCTTTTGTAGTATCCTCTACTGGAGTTTAAGCAAATGTTCTTATTACACTATTAATGTGTATGTGTCCTCTATACCAATATTCTGCATCTCTCAATAGATTCAGTGGTTGGAGTTTGGTTAATACTCCTTGACAAGTTCTGTTGCTACTTTCTGATTACGTTTCTGGCTACATTTAAAATCAAAACATATTGATCATTTAATAATTGTTGACAAAGTGCTGAAATGTTTGTTTTCAACTTCCAAATAGGTGTCCAATGATCGATAAATAAATAATTGATTTCTAAATGATTGTACCCTAATTGAAGTAGCTGTTTAATAGGATCATGATTTTGCATACCATTGCATGAATGACAGCCTGACACATAATTTATTATTATATTTATGATTAACAAGATAAAACATTATAAGGAATTTATCACGACATTTGAGGAGAAAATGTGTTGGGAAGCACTTTGCCAAAGGATGGCAAATTTGCATTTGACGCAGCCACCTCAACTCCGTACATACAGGTAGGCCATGTGAACCTGCTTTTGCTTTGCATCTCAGAAAATTGTGGTTATCATTGGCTGCTGACCGCATTGAATTTAAGATAAGAGTGCAGGTGTATAATCACAGTTTATTTCTTTCATTTGCGTTTTGAAAGTCCATTGCTGGTGGCCCTAATAATCACAGGTTACGTTCACGCAGGTAAAATGCATTTGTGTGTGGGTGTTCACGATTACAAACGTGCATTCGCGTGCCTGGGGCTTCAAATCAAGTAACGTAATCAAAAAGTTACGTTACTGATTACAAATTTGGACAGGTAACTTGTAACTGTAACGGATTACATTTAAAAAGTAACCTACCCAACCATGTGCATTACATTAAGGCACAATGAAAATACTGACTAGTTATAACATCCACACAAACACCCGACCCGATTCCTCCACAGGGGGCACCACAGGCCACACGTTAATGCAATTTTCCACATTTATGCCATTTCCACCCCGATTGACCTAGAATGCTGATTCTTTGTTAACATGCCTCATTCCCCAGGAGGTACAAATTTGCCTCAAGGACCTATCATGTCTGCAACCATGTGTCTTATACAAGTATCCCTATAGGATGTTCACAGCTACGAGATAAAATACAAGATGGCAGACAAAATGGCTGACCAGTGTAAAACAAATGCATCCATATATTTCATGCGTACATTACATTATGGCACAATGAAAATATAGACCATGTATACCAACTACACAGACACATGACCGTTTTCCTCCACAGGAGGCGCCACAGGCTACGCCTAATTAATTCTTTTCACCGCGATTGACCTAGAATGCTGATTATTTGTCTATAAGCCTAATTCCCTAGGAGGTGCAACACTGCATCAAGAACCTATCATGTCCACCACCTTGAATATTTTGTACAGTGAACATTTTATGAAACCTATAAAAATGTATTTAAAATCAAAAATAGCTCTGATTGACTTGGTAATCGGCATACCTGTGTCTTTTAAGTCTCCCTATAGGGTGGTAAAGGCTAAGAGATATATTACAAGATGGCGGACAAAATGGCTTACCAGAGTAAAACATATGTATGCATACACTTCATGTGTGCATTACATTATGGAACAATGAAAATACAGACCAGTTATACTATCCACACAGACACTCGACCCGAGTCCTCCACAAGGGGCGCCACAGGTCACAACTTAACGCATTTTTTCCAAAATTATGCCATTTCCACCCTGAATGACCAAGAATGCTGATTCTTTGTGTACATGCCTCATTCCCCAGAAGTTACAAAACTGCATCAAGGACCTATCATGTCTGCCATTTTGGATATTTTATACAGTGAAAATTTCATGAAAACTAAAGAAGTCTACATAAAATAAACAATAACCCTGATTGACCTGGGAGTCGGCAACCATGTGTCTTATACATGTCTCCTTATAGGGTGTTCACTACTAAGAAATAAAATACAAGATGGTGGACAAAATGGCTGACCAGTGTAAAACAAATGCATCCATAAACTTCATGTGTGCATTACATTATGGTACAATGAATATGTAGACCATGTATACCTACCACACAGACACCGGACCTGATTCCTCCACAGTGGGCACCACAGGCCACACCCAAATTAATTTTTTCACACTGACACTGTTTCCACCCCGGCTGAGTCAGAATGCTGATTCTTTGTCTACATGCCTAATTCTCCAGGAGGTGCACCGCTGCATCAAGAACCAATCATGTATACCTGCCACAAAGAGACCCAACCCAATTGCTCCACAGGGGGCGCCACAGACCACGCCCAAATTCAGTTTTTTCACAATGATGCCATTTCCACCCCGTTTGACCTAGAATGCTGATTCTTTGTGTACCTGCCTTATTTCTCATGATGAACAAAAAAGCCTGAAGAATCCATAAAGTCCGTCATCTTGGATTTTTCTGTATAGTGAAAATTTGTCAAAACCTATAAAAATTAACTTAAAATCAAAAGTATGTCCGATTGACATGCCCTTTGGCATACAGGTCCCTCATCCATGCCACCCTATAGTTTGATAAGGAATAAGAGATACATTGCAAGATGGCGGACAAAATGGCAGACAAGTGTATAACAAATGCATCTATACACTTCATGGTGCATTACATTATTGCAAAATGATATAAATTGGATCACTGAAAATACAGACCACGTATATCTACCATAAAGAGACTCGACCTGATTCCTCCACAGGGGGCGCCACAGGCCACGCCCACATTCAATTTTTTGCTGATTCTTTGTGTACATGCCTAATTTCTCATGATGGACATTGCCAGCCCAGGAGTAAACAAGATGGCGCCAGTATTTGCGGCGAATTGTCTGCTCAGTATTGTGTTTCTTTGTTTTTATGTATTTGTCATTGTAATGTCTCTGCGTTATTCGTTTATGATCACCAAGCTCTTTTTAGTATCCGAGACACATTTGAATTGCTGCTGCTAAAGCACGACTTGGGAGAGCAAATTACAGATCTCCCTCCCTTCTCATCTAAATTACCTGTTGGACCTGCGTCGCCTACCCTGTACCTACTCTTGTAAAAATCGTTTTAAGAAACGCCTGTAGAGACGGGGAAAGCGGGGAGGTGTGCTGGTGAGACTAAAGGCTTACCCGACGCCCTCATATGCGACTGATCCTGGAGGTGGATGGTACTGTATTCCTGCAGTCAAGTGTCTACCAGATTCCAGAGGTCGCTGGATCCGACCTGTCGTTCCGTGTCTACTGGCTGAGGCTCCCCCACTCCGGCAAACACAGGCCTCCAGCAATCCAGCAATCCTCCAGCAAAATATACATGTTCGCTGTGAAAATAGGCTTTGTTCAAGGATTTTACGAGTCTTATAGACTCCTTCAATCTCATTTAGTCAGTGACTGGTCCGACACATCAAAAAGGGCACACACTGGACCATGTGCTATTTTACGGTTTATGTGTCCACGTCACTGAAATTTCTGATATTTGTATAATTTTAATATATATAATTTTTAATATATTGTATAATTTTAATATAATTATACAAATTTTAATAATATATATTAAAATTTGTATAATTTTAATATATCCTGAAAATGTTATATATTGTGTATATTTTGATTGTCCTGTACAGCACTTAGGTCAACGACAGTTGTTTTAAATATGCTTTATAAATAAAGTTAAAAAAAAAAGAAAAAAAAGCCTCAAGATCCCATAAAGTCCACCATCTTGGATTTTTCTGTACAGTGGAAATTTGGCAAAACCTATAAAAATGTACTTAAAATCAACAATAAGTCTGATTGACCTGCCCCTTTGGCATACAGGTGTCTCATACATGCCTCCCTATAAGGTGATAAGGAATTAGAGATACATTGCAAGATGGTGGACAAAATGGCTGACCAGTGTAAAACAAATGCATCCATAAACTTAATGTGTGCATTACATTATGGCACAATGAAAATATAGATACTGTATATCTAACATTCAGACACCGGACCTGAAGGAACCGAAACATGAAAAAGTCCATAGTGTGGTTACCAATTGAATGAATCTTTCTTATTTAATTTAGACATTTATACCTATGTACTAAATTTCTGTTCTAGTAGGCTATCATGGGAATGTTGAAGGTTAACAGATGTTTCTGTAGGGGTTGAATGAAGGGACAAGAGGGTTTCTTTTAACTGCCTAACTTACTGACCCTTTAGATAACACCACTCTGTCTTATGAGATAGCCCCAGAACAGATCGTAATGTGTCCTTAATGGGTAAGGGGTCTATTTTACAGGACTAGTTCTGTTTTCCCTTCGCTCAGAAAACCAACCCCCACTACTTTAGTTTTAAGATATAAACCAGAGTGCAATTTGGGAAAGGTCTTTTTCCGTTTCCTGAACTCTGCATGCTTCTTTGCTCCTGCAAACACCTCAATCTCCGGTGTACTTTAATCTTTGATACTAGTGCTGTAATTGTAATACTCTCTTTATGTATTGAATTCATTTGTTACATTAATTCATTGACTATTTGGAATTAATCTAAAATGGGTCTAAATCTAGCTCCTTCAGACCCGATTATATAGACCATGTATACCAAACACACAGACACCGGACCCGATTCCTCCACTGGGGGCACCACAGGCCACACCCTAATACATTTTTTTCACAATGACACCATTTCCACCCCGATTGACCTAGAATGCTGATTCTTTGTCTACATGCCTCATTTCCCAGGAGTTGCAACCAATCATGTCTGCCATCTTGGACATTTTGTACAGAGAACATTTTATGAAACATATAAAAATATACATAAAATCAACAATAACACTGATAGACCTGGCAATCGGCAAACATGTGTCTCATACATGCCTCCTTATAGAGTGTTCACTGCTAAGAAATAAAATACAAGATGGAGGACAAAATGGCTGACCAGTGTAAAACAAATGCATCCATAAAGTTCATGTGTGCATTACATTATGGTACAATGAATATATAGACCATGTATACCTACCACACAGACACCGGACCCAATTCCTCCACAGGGGGCACCACAGGCCACGCCCCAATTAATTGTTTTCACATTGACATTGTTTCCGCCTCGATTGACCTAGAATGCTGATTCTTTGTCTACATGCCTAATTCCCCAGGAGGTGCAACGCTGCATCAAAAACCAATCATGTCCGCCATCTTGGATATGTTGTACAGTGAACATTTTATGAAACTTATGAAAATGTACTTAAAATCAATAACTCTGACCTGGCAATTGGAAAACCTGTGTCCTATACATGTCTCCCTATTGTGTGGTAAAGGCTAAGAGATATAATGCAAGATGGAAGACAAAATGGCTGACCAGTGTAAAACTTATGGATGCATACACTTCATGTGTGCATTACATTGTGGCACAATGAAATTACAGACCAGGTATATTTTCCACACAGACACCAGACCCGATTCCTCCACAAGATGCACCACAGGCCACATCTTAATGCATTTTTTCCACAGTTATGCCATTTCTACCCCAATTGACCTAGAATACAGATTTTTTGTGTACATGCCTCATTTCCCAGGAGATACAAAACTGCCTCAAGAACCTATCATGTCCGCCATCTGGGATTTACTTCTAAATTGACAATTTCATGAGACATACAAAATTAGACAGAATTATCTTAAAATCCCCTGGTAGTCGTTTTGACCTGACTGTTGGTGTACACGTGTCACAAATGTGCCTCTCTATAGTGTTGTAAAGAATAAAAGATAAATTGCAAGTTGGCGGCGCAATGACATCAGTAAAAAGGTGGTTAATGTAAGTACATGGGACACTAGAAGGTAGATGATAAAATGAAGTAACGATCTTCTATGCTATCTGTATGTCACGCCTGTGCGCGCGTGCACGCACTCCTGAGCTACAGACGCGCACCTGTTCCCAATCACTACTCACGCACCTGTTCCTACACTCCTCATCACCAGCAGTATATATGCACCTCCCTGCCACTTCTTCCCTGCCGGATCAATGGTTTATGCACGCATACCACATCTCGCATTCTACTCGACCAGACTTCCTGTGTACAGACCGATCGCCCGTTCCCGACTATTCTGCCTGAGCCCTGCCTGTACGTCTGTTCTCCACCGGAATTACGATCCCTCGCCTGTCCCCGACTATTCTGCCCGCTCCCTGATTGCAGCACGTTCGACAGGTTCTCCTCCGCCTCTTGGAAAACCGTCTTTACGTCCCTTAACCGCCCTGACCTCGTGCACCCTGCCCTTCGTCTGGACCCCGGAGGCGGCGGAGGCCTTCCGGGAGCTTAAGGCACGTTTCACCTCGGCACCTGTCCTAGCCCAGCCTGATCCTTCACGCCAGTTTGTCGTTGAGGTCGATGCCTCGGACGTTGGGGTCGGGGCCGTACTGTCCCCGCGCGCCGAGGACGGGAAGCTCCATCCGTGCGCTTTTCTGTCTCGCCGTCTGTCCCCAGCCGAAGCCAACTATGATGTCGGGAATCGCGAGCTGTTAGCCGTCAAGGTTGTCCTAGAGGAGTGGCGGCATTGGCTCGAGGGGGCGGAGGTTCCATTCCTCGTCTGGACAGATCACCTCGAATACATACGCTCGGCCAAACGCCTCAACCCTCCAGGTGGGCACTGTTCTTCACTCGGTTTAATTTCACCCTGACCTACCAACCAGGCTCGAGGAATGGTAAGCCCGACGCCCTATCCCGTGTCTTTTCCAAGGGCAAGGAGCCGCGCGCTCTGCCCGAGGCAATCTTGCCTACCTGGCGTGTAATCGGTGCTGCGCTTTGGAGGATCAAAGAGACTGTAAAGACAGCCCTCCTCCGTGACCCTGGTCCTGGAAACGACCCCCCCGGCTGTCTCTTCGTCCCCGAAGCGGCTCGTTCCGCGGTGCTGGACTGGGCACATACCTCCAAACTCACGTGCCATCCCGGTCTGGCCCACACCATGGCATTCCTCCGTAGACGGTTCTGGTGGCCTTCTGCGCATAAGGACGCACAGACGTACATTTCTGCGTGCCCCACCTGCGCCCGGAACAAGCTATCCAACCGGCCTAGCGCTGGACTATTACGACCTCTGCCTGTTCCTCGACGCCCCTGGTCCCACCTTTCACTGGACTTAGTCACCGGTCTACCCTGCTCAGAAGGTAACACCGTCGTCCTTACAGTGGTCGACCGGTTCAGCAAGTTCACTCGGTTCATCCCGTTACCCAAACTCCCCTCCGCTAAGGAGATGGCGGCCATCCTGGTCAAGGAGGTATTCGGCATCTTCGGCCTACCCACCGACCTAGTCTCCGACAGAGGCCCACAGTTTACGTCCGCTGTCTGGAGATCCTTCTGCCGTGCCATCGGCGCCACTGCCAGCCTCTCCTCCGGTTTTCACCCCCAGACCAACGGCCAGGTCAAAAGAGCAAACCAGACCCTAGAAACCACCCTTCGGTGCCTGGTCTCCACAAACCCCACTACCTGGTCCACCCAGTTAACCTGGGTTGAATACGCGCACAATACCCTACCCACGTCAGCAACAGGAATGTCCCTGTTCCAGTGCCTATTTGGCTACCAGCCCCCGCTGTTCCCAACCCAGGAGAGGGACCTGGCGGTGCCATCAGTCCAGGCTCATGTGCGCCGCTGCCACCGGACCTGGCATCGCACCAGGGCCAACATGCTACGGGCCTCCGGGAATTACCAAACGCATGCCAATCGGCGCCATGCGCCTGCACCTGCCTACTCCGTTGGGGACAGAGTGTGGCTGTCAGCCAAGGATCTACCATTACGCACCGAATCACGCAAGCTGTCCCCCAGGTTCATCGGTCCCTACACTATTGATCGGATCATCAATCAGGTCGTGGTCCGCCTCAAGCTGCCTCCGTCCCTCAAGGTCCATCCCTCCTTTCACGTCTCCTGCCTGAAACCCGTTCGTCACAGCCCTCTCCTTCCTCCTCGTCCGCCCCCTCCTCGGATAATCGACGGAAGTCCTGCGTTCACGATCGGCCGAATCCTGGACTCCAGGCGTCGGGGTCGCGGGTACCAATACCTGGTGGACTGGGAGTCATACGGTGCCAATACCTTGGCTGGTGTCATATGGTGCTAGTTGTGAGTGAGGTGAACCTAGTGTAGACTGTTTGCTAGCTAGCGAAATAACGTTCTCTAGCAAGCTAATATATTTTGCAACTGTCATTCATATATAACGTTAGCCTAACTACACCTTACGGCTTTTAGAAAAACACTAAGATAAATATCTACCTCATTCATACGTTACGAAGGTAATTAGCTAAAGGTAATGTCAGCTAGGTTACCAAACTTTCATGAGCCAGAGATCACAGTTGCAACGGTAGCCTCTACACTGCGGTGAAGTTAGCTTTATATTAAAGATTCAGACTTTGATCGTCAATACCTCATCAACGAAACCTGCCAGAAAGACAGCAATTACATATTCTGAATCTGCTGGCGATAGCGAACAAGCAACACTCCCTGTTTTCTCTGTTGCATTCAATTTTAAAAAGACGACATTACAGTCATGTCCATGGCGGAATCCCCGTGTATTCTCTGTTAAGGGAGCGTGTTAAAAGTGCATATTCAATGTAGTTTTTACTGACAAACGCCAATTGCATTGCAAACAAAAAAACATAAACCAATCAAAACAACTATCAAGAGCTCAGAATTCGGTGCCCTAACATTTACATGGTTGTTGTTTTGCATTATTAAAAAAGTAAAAGTAAAAATACTTTTATTGCCTGTTTTTAAAATAAAGGTCAGTACAGACCCAAGGTATCTTTTATAATAGACCGTCAGGGACAACTGCCCTACCATGAACGTCATTCAGTTTTATAATTAAGGAAATATTATTTAAAACAATTTAATTCAGAGAAATATCTCTGACCCAAAAAAACGTCTGTTGAAAAAACCAACTGATATTGCTTCAGGGACAGCTGCTCTACCATCAACACACTTTAGTTTTATAATTTTTCAATTTTGGAAATTCTAAATAGTTTTTAAAGCATCTTTCCATCTTAATTCCTCAGTAGCTCAGACCCAATGAAACTTATATGGAAATAACCAACTGAAAACTCTTCAGGGAGAGCTGCTTTAACATCAACATCCTTTAGTTTCGTTATTTTTCAGTTTTTTACATTATTCCTACTTTATAAAGAATTTTCAATCAAAAATGCTCAATAGCTCGGACCCAATAAAACTTACATAATAATAATAATTACATAATAATCAACTGATAAAGCTTCAGGGAGAGCTGCTCTACCATCAACATCCTTTAGTTTAGCTATTTTAAAATTTTTTTACATTATTACTAGTTTATAAAGCAATTTTTTCATGAATTCTGTTCAATAGCTCCGACCCAATAAAAACTATATGGAAATAATCAACTGATATAGCTTCAGGGACAGCTGCTCTACCATCAACATCCTTTATTTTGGCTATTTTTCAAATTTGGACATTATTACTAGTTCATAAAGCATTTTTCAATCAAAAAT
>JACXGI010013152.1:0-21368 GCA_016801175.1 Esox masquinongy | reverse complement strand
CTGGTCAGGATTGAGGAAAATATGCCAAGACAACACTGGAGTGGCTTCGGGAGAAGTCTGTGAATATCCTCGAGTTGCCAAGCCAACGCCAGGTCTTAAACCCAATTGAACATCTGTGACGAGACCCGAAGGTCACAGTTCACGCTCCCCATCCAGTCTGATTGGGCTTCAGAGGACCTGTAAAGAAGAATGAGACATGCTGCCCAAATGTAGGCGTGCATAGCTGGTAAAGGCATACCCAAAAGGACTTGCTGCTGTGATCACTGCCAAAGGTGTTTCTAAAAGTACTGAATAAAGGGTCTGAAAACATATGTTCATAAGACATTTCTTTTATTTTTTTCAATATACTGGCACATATTTGTAAACGTTTATCTTTTGCTATGTCATCATCATATCATCATGTGTTATTGTGTGTAGTTTTTAAAAATATTTTTTTAATAATTTTAAACGTAATGATACACACGCTAAATAATCATTCAGATAAATGTATTTGAATATTTTTTAAATTGTAAAAAAATATTTTTAAACACTTAAAAATATTTTAAGTTTAAAAACTTAAAAATATTTTAATATTTTATTTTAAAAATATCTACATCTCCTGGGTATACATAGGTCTCTTGGGTCAAAATGACCCCAGCAGGTAGCTCAAACATAGTGAGAGTTTAGCATAGACTTAAGAGAGATACATTCCAGCCTGCTCTAAAAACACAGTGCTGAAAAAGTGATATTGGTTCTAGTCATAATGATATTAAGACCCCTGCCTAGAATTCTTAAAAACTGGCTCCAGGAAATTAAGATAATTACGCATTTCTGAAATTAAAACATTTATTTTCCTTTCTGTAAGCCCTTTCAAAATCTATTGACACAATCTTCAAAAAGAGGATAAGTTTGTCTCCCAAGATCTCCTGAAATCCATTAGTTTTGGGAATGTGTGATGGTATCACAGCCAAGCAGTTTCAGATTGCAGATGCCAGAATAGCTTACAAATGCGCGTGAGTTCCCGGCCTTATCCCTGCTCTATTTGTTCCAGGCTTTTTTTCTGAAAACCAAACATGGATCTTGAGGCCTGCTGAGGTCGTTAGATAACAGGATCTCACTCTTCACCCAGCCTCTCTTTCGTTATCTATGATTTTATGACTACCTGTCCTGGTGCTAAAAGTTCAGCACAGAACTCCCGACTCACCCGCAAGCTGCGAGCAGGAATCTGGAAGCACTATCAAATAACCGCAAAACTGCATGAAGCTCTTTGTTCCCTTTGGGTGTGACTAAACTCGCCCCCAACTCCTGCTCCAATCAGAACGCTACCAAATGCAGACCTAGCGGTCAATAGCCAATCTCTGCGAGGCACAGCCAGTGGTTTTGCCGGAAAGATTTTTAAAAAACAAATTGCATATTTTTTGCAAATGTTACTGTTGTTTCACTGGCAAACAGTTGAGCTCATGGTACATTTTTTTGGTTCCTTTTTGATGGTGTTTGGGTATCTCGGAGCTCAAACAAAACAGGAATGTACTACAGTGTAACATTCAGCTGTGGCAAATCTGAAGCTGCTGACTGGCCCTCACAAAATAATGAGAAACAAATGTTTATGAGATCTTCTCTGGGAAGATCATCCTTGAAAATGTCTGCATGATCAAGTGCTCAAGCACAGTTTGTCATACAATATGAACTACGAGCAACATAAACATCTACTTTGTTGATAGATACAGTATGAACTTGTTGAGAATTGTCTGTGAAGCATTCTGGCTTGTGACAACCTTTACATCCCTAAACTTGACAAATCATTTGTGCACAATCGTGGCAAGGAAACGTATGAAACCGTTCCAAGGTTTCCTTTATTTTTTATTTTTTATTATAATTTCACGTTGCCATTCCCCTGCTCAAGGAGACCCTAATTTGTCAAAAGTTTGCAAACACAATTTTGCTGATTCATTTTCAGGGGTTTTACATTTGTATTTTGGGATAACTTTTCATAGTCACTTAAACAAAACACTGAAACCAAAACACAAACACAACTGTTGCACATATGATGTGGCTTTTATGCCACTGAGGCCAACGGACACATCAGCACTGGGGCAGACATTATGGCTGGATGTGTTGCCCCTCAGTAAGTGGTCAATAAATTACTTCCATATGTAGTGCTCCCAATATTCAACAAAAATAGATGGTCTTGGTTGAAAGTGAGCTGAGAATTGGCCATGTTAGTGCGTGTCAGGAAAATACTGTATTGTGGGGCTCAATCCCGTACACAGAATGCTATTGGATAGTGTCCATCCAAGAAAAAAATTCAAAATTAACAACCTCTTGTCAGAGAATGATACAGACATAGACACAATCCTACCAGCACTTTTTCCCTTTGAACGTTTTCTTAAATGTTAAGCTCCTTAGTTTAAGCTGTATCTTCCAAGATATTCTGAGGTATGCCTTTTCAACTCGGAAAGCTCTTTTCCATGCAAATGGCCTTTCACAATATCCCTGTCTTATAACCCAGTTTGCCACATGATGGACTTATGCCACCCACAGTAATACTAACTTCATAAACAATATGAAAATTTAGACAAACTTCAAGCTATCTGATCCACCACAGAGCTGCAATGCTCTACAATAACCTATGAAATATTGTGAAAGTCACATCCAAAGAACCTTTTCTATTATTGGACTCCTTAGTGAAGATGAACAAAAAGGCTATGAAAAAAGTGTGTTGTTTATCAGCTTGGTCTTTTGAACATTTCTGTAAAATGTTTGGCACCAACAGGAATTTTTTGTTAATGTAATCAAAGAAATCTAATAGACATATCTTCCTATTGATACAGAATATATATATATATATTTAATATTATTAGAAACACCTTGGAGAATATTTTTTGTCAGGAACTAGCTGGGGTGCCCCTAGGCATCTCTATGCACCCGGGGGCCACAGCCAGGGCCTGACCGTGGGGATGCCTCTAGGCATCTCTGCGCGATTGTTTTCTGTTCTCCCCAATCAGAGGCAGCTGCACTTTGTTGTCTCTGATTGGGTACCCTATTTAAGTCAGTCCTGTTTTGCCTTAGTTTGTTGGTCGAAAGAACATTAAAAGGAATGATTCCCTTCCGCTTCTGTGCGCCTTGTATCCTACCTGCCCTGCACAGTGACATTTTTACTCAAACCATCCTCCTGACTACATAAGAGCCAAATACACTTGCAAGTTCTTCCAGCATTCATTGAATTGAACTTCTTTATTATTGCCCTAATTTTTTAAATGGGTATTTTCAGGTGTCTGTTTTATTTTATTTATTTATTTTTTTTACAGCTGTCATTTATGAAGGTCAATGACTTTTTGTAAGGATGTAATGGATAAACTCTTAAGAATTCCTTATGACTCAGATGATTATTGGGGTCCAGTAATTGTGAATGGCACTGTCCATCTTCAAGTAAATTGTGAATTAATGGTTGGCGATGAAAAGTGGAATTTTTTAGCAAAAGTGAAGCTTCGGAATCCAACCACTGACCTCTGGCTTGAGGAAAATGTGCAATCCTTTTCGCTGAGCAACAGGTCCAACATCTCCAGTTGTACACACATTAGCTTTGACGACAAATTTGATCATATCACGTCATCAAACTCATCATAATTCATGTTTAATCAACTTGTCTTTGGCCCTCTCCAGTGATCAACCACATATGATTACTATTTAGATAGACACATCTGTACTCAATTCAACAGATTTGCTGTCACGGTCAATGATCCCAAAAGACGATCGAAGAGATAAACATTATCCAGAGAAGCCCTCTGAACATGTAATCCTTTCAGATTTCTACCTCAAGCCCCTAAGACATATCATGTATCATATAATTAATATCCAAATTGTTTATTGAATAGGTTTGATGTCAATGAGATTACATTGCTGTGTTCGTGAATCCTCTCTGTTCTGAAGACTGCTTGAGGTGAAATTGGGCTAAACCCTCACCATGTCCTGATGATATGTCTATATGTTTGGTTACTGGTGCAAAAAAAGCCATCTTATGGTGTTTTGCCTTGCTGACAGAAATGCCTGTAACTTAAATCAAGTATGACCAAAAATGCACCAAGATTACAATATTTTCCTCCACGCTGAATAGAATTAACAAATAAACTAGGCCTGATTGGTAACATTTGGTTATCAAAATGCCCATTACTTATAACTATTTTATGTCTGGAAAGCATTCACCTACTTAAAGAGGACTAACCAAGGTTAAAGTTTTCTATCCAAGTGTGGAGAGTTTGACAACATTACGTGTTACAGTACCTTGATGGTATTGATTTTGGATGAGAGTGTCAAAATAATACATGTTAATTATAGGATTATTTATTTTTTAAAACTTCATGTTCCTCATCCTGAAAGTAGTCTATTGGCCAAGAGAACAGTTTAATCCTTGTTTCTGTTTTAATTTAAAGGGGAAAAGCAGGTAAGGTAATCTACCCACATTGAAGTCTGACCACATTCAAATGGTCAGACTTCTCTGAAAACACCATGTTCTTAAAAAGAGATTTCACCATGTCTAAAAGGGGCCTCAATCTGTCTCAGGCAAATCACCACCAATCAAAAACAAAACAAGATTTAGGTGAGCAGCAGGTGTTCTGTGGGGAAGTACTGTTCAACGGGCTCGAATTGATTGCCTCGCTTACAACCCCATTTCCAAAAAAAGTTGGAATGCTGTATAAAATGTAAAGAAAAACAGAATGCAATGATGTGCAAATCATTTAAACCCTATATTCAATAGAAAATAGTACTTTGAATTTAATGCCAGCAACACGTGTCAAAAAAGCTGGGACGGGCAACTGAAGACTGGAAAAGTTGTGTAACGCTAAAAAAAACCTGGTGGAACATCTCGCAACTACTGTAATTAGGTTAATTGGCAACAGGTTAGTAACATGATTGGGTATAAAAAGAGCATTCCAGAGAGGCTGAGTCTTTCAGAAGTAAAGATGGGGAGGGGTTCACTACTCTGTGAAAGACTTTTCAGGCAAATAGTGCAACAACTTAAGAATAACGTTCCTCAACGTAAAATTGCAAGAGTTTGGGAATCTCGTCATCTACGGTGCCTAATATCATTAAAAGATTCAGAGAATCTGGCGAAATCTCTGTATGCAAGGGACAAGGGCGAAATCCAATATTAGATGGCTATGATCTTCGGGCGCTCAGGCGGCAATACATTAAAAACAGACATGATTCTGTAGTGGATATCACTGCATGGGCTCAGGAACTCCTCTGAAAACCATTGTCTGTAGTTTACGTTGCTGCATCCACAAATACAAGTTAAAACTCCACCATGCAAAGAAGAAACCATATATAAACAAGGTCCATAAACCCTGCTGCCTTCTCTGGACTCAAGCTCATTTAAGATGGACAGAGGCAAAGTGAAAAACTGTCCTGTGGTCTGATGAATCAAAATTTGAAAGTCTTTTAGGGAATCATGGATGCTGTATCCTCCGGGCTAAAGAGGAGAGGGACAGTCCGTCTTGTTTTCAGCCCACAGTTCAAAAGCCAGCATCTCTGATGGTATGGGGGTGCATTAGTGCACATGGCACTATTAATGCTGAACAATATATACAGGTTTTGGAGCAACATATGATGCCGTCCAGACAACGTCTTTTTCAGGGAAGGCCTTGCTTATTTCAGCAAGACGATGCCAAACCAAATTCTGCATGTATTATAACAGCATGGCTCCATAGTAAAAGAGTCTAGGTGCTAAACTGGACTGCCTGCAGTCCAGACCTGTCACCCATTGAAAACATTTGGTGCATTATGAAGCGAAAAATATGACAACGGAGACCTGGAACTGTTGAGCAGCTGAAATCCTATATCAAGTAAGAATGGGAAAACATTTCGACTTCAAAACTACAGCAATTGTTCTCCTCTGTTCCCAAACGCTTACAGGGTATTGTTAAAAGAAGAGGTGATGCAACACAGCGGTAAACATGCCCCTGTCCCAAATTTCTAGAAATGTGTTGCTGGCATAATTCAAAATGGGCATGTTTTTTTCCAAAAACAATAACATTTCTCAGTTTCAACATTTGATATGTTCTCTTTGTACTATTTTCAACTAAATATGTGGATAAATGATTTGTACATCATTGCATTCTGTTTTATTTGCTTTATTTTTTATCTCATGCTATGTCTCAACTTTTTTGGAAACAGGGTTATTTTGGATTTTTAACAAACTGTTTGCTAGACGGTAGTTTTTAGATGTAAGTTGATTTTCAATGCATTATAACCCTTAACTGCTGTTACAAACTACAGCTTACTTTAACCACTGTATACAGTATGTATTCTCATTTGGCCACTTTATTTTCAAGATGGTCTTATGTATCATGTGGTAACTTTGTTCATCTGTATACCTATATACCTATCTATATATTTTATCTTGTCATCACCACTGTAAAACGATGGTGTTTTTGGATTGTCTGTGTGTGTGTTTGGAGAAACGTATAATGCATGTATCAAAATATACCTTTAAGTTGCTTGTGCATGACTGAATCCATATTTTTAGCGTTGGCCAGGCCAATATTTCGGATTAGAAGATCACCAGAAATTGAGCCATGACATATCTCTTGGTTTTCTTAATACTCCCCAGTCATGCTTAAAATCTGTTACTGTACTTGCGCCAAAATAGACACGGGACAAACTGAATTCAAACTGCCCACATCAAAACTCCCTGAACGGTGTGAATCCCTCCTTGAGCTTCTTCCCCAGTGCCACATCTGGAGCTGTGGTGACTGCTCCAAACTCCCAGGAGGTCTCTGTCACAGCATCGCCTCTAGATCCTCCATGGCAGCGTCAGATGATTGGCAAAAACCCTTTTAAACAACCTGTTTGTAATTAATTTGCATCTGTCCTGCTTGAATGTTCTTTTTTTAAATATAGAAAAAGTGGTCATGCTCTGTTCTGTGTTTGTGTCCCGAAGGAACGCTGGGGGACTGGGACATGCTGCTGCACGGAATTAGTTAACAACCTGTGGTCACATCATGGTACAAGAATGAGTGTGATTCACGGTGATTATACACGCTGCTGGGTGCTGCTGGGCTACAGCAAAGGCCGTGCTCGCTGTCCTGACCCACCAATGCTCCGCCAGGTCATCCCTCACGGCAGGTTTATCGGTTAATGCATGTAGAATTGCCAACGGCTGACCGAGGTTGGATCGCTGGTGTGACATCATCAGTTTATTTAGGCCAAGCCTAATTGATCCATGTTGACCTGCACAACATTCAATTGTTAATGATTCATAACAACTTTCAGCTGGACTGTGAAAGAGAAGTTGCTGAGCAGGCAAAGTTTTCTGTCGGCACAGGTCTTCGCAGTATGTCTGGGGCCTAGAGCCTCAGTCTGGTGCTTAAGTTACATTAGAAAGTTAGAGATGTACAAAGTACTTGTACACTGCCTTATGTAGAAATATTGACCAGATTTTGCTCAGGTGGCCAAAAGGCTTCCTCTAAGAAATGTAGTCCTGGGCGTGGAAATAGGCGTCATTCAGTTTTTCTTTTGAGCCGATCTCATGTGCCAATACAAGCTAACTATTAGATTAAAATAAGATGGATGCACTTTGCACAGTCTCTTCAAAGCATCAATAAATAAAATTCCTCTCACTGAAAATGTCAGTATCCCCAGCTCTTCAAAGCTGGAAAAAAGGGAAGGAAATTAACGACACTTTAATGTTGTGGTCCTCTTGTAGAGGCTGAATCTTAGAAGGGGAATGTCTTCCTGCACCTCTGTCTGACAGCCTGCGTTGGATTGGAGCCTGTGGGGAAGTCTGTGAGTGGAAACTTCACCCGTGGCAAAGATAAGATGGGGGGGTCTACAGCTGGAAGAGATTATGTCCTTGAAAATGAAAAAAGAGTAGAAGGGAGGAGAAACAAAACCAGAAGGGACACCCTTCGGATGTCCTGATGTTATTTTGTACAGAAATGCCCCTGTTTATTACTGAACGTGTCTTGCCTGAAGATAAAGTAGAGTTTATAATTGGTTCTTTTACATATAATCATTTTTGGTGACTGGAAGAGCGATGACATGTTTCCATTCAGAATCAGACTTCTGTTTCCTTCCATGCAAGCCGACTCTCACTTTCATTGGGCTCTCCTGTTTCAATCAGATGGACCTGCTCTCTCCTAGGGACACTGCCAGCCATATGGTATCTTATTAGCAGGCATTTACAAGGACCATCTCGCAAAGCAACTGTTTTGATTGTGCAGAGGTTTTTGATTCTGCTCTGTCCGGCCTAGCTTTGGAAACAAACCTTCCATAGTAAAACATGTGATTGCACATACAGTGCTTAGTTTAAGCACTGTTTAAGAGCTGAAAAAAAGTTTTAACTTAAATAACTGGTTGGAGTTTTCTTGAAAGAGTGGCGACATTTGAGTGGTATTGATATTTCAAAAATAGCTGCAGAGAAATCCTTAGGTCATGTAGCCATTATATATATATATACACACACACACACACACACTACCATTCAAAATCTTGGGAAAAAAGTAGTTTATGCCTCTTTCTGTGAACAATGGTATAAATAAACTCTAATCCTTAATTAGTCACAACAACTGAAAGGCAATTGTGTATTGCTGCAGTCCATCAACAACTCATTTAGCAACAAGCAACAACATTTTGCAGAGAAAATTTCATGAGGCCAAAAACAGGCTTGGAAGTCTAGTCATCGATGACACGTGGACCTTTGTTTAGCTGGTTACCAGGCAAAAAACATGAGGCCGTTTCAATGAGCTGTCAGTCTAGTTGAGCTCATGAATATAAGCTCCCCACCCAGTCAGCCTGTCTCTTCAAGCTTCCTGGTCGTCAATTTTGCGACAAAAGCAATTGCCAAATTTGTAGTTTTAAAATAAATAAATAAAGTACAGCAAAGTTATAATAATTAAAAAGTCATTTTACATGGGAATCAAAATGGTTATTTGGGACTTTTAACTTCCCTCAACTTGCATGCACAAAATTGTCCACGTAATGCAAAACAGAAGAAATGATCAACAACATGCAATATACTGTGTAATACCTTGTGCGGTATCTACACTACCGGTCTCTGAATAGTTTAATCGTTTCACTAAATGTCTTCCTTAACGCTCACCGTTTTTCTTCACACAGGGAAAATAGCGGCGCAGCAATGACCACCTATAACTGTTCATCCAAATATGACTGGAACTGAAGTTGTCCGCGCTTCTGCAGTCTTCTGGCAACTCCATGTGTCCAGACTTCTCTGCAGATGTGAAGCCCCAATTACAAGGCTTATCTGGATGTATCCACAGTGCACTGGAAGAGGAAGAGCAACCGCAACGCTGAGACGGAAGGTGTGAATGGGTGCCACTCTTGTAGGTGGGAGATCTTACCGTGTGTAACACTTCATAGGCCTCAATGCATTTCTGCCCATTTATGTGACACCCATCATCCATTTTTCTTACAAGCAACGCCACTGCATCTCATGACGCTGACAACGTGGTAACTAGCTGAGCAGGGGCACATCACAGACATATCCCCAGACAGCTCTATACCATACATGAATCAAATGGCTGTAATCAATGTCACAGTCGATAACAGCGGGGCTCAACATCTACACTGTGATTGGACAGGACTGTGTCAAACAAATCTGATGTTCATTAGTCAACACCGGTTTCACCATCCAAAATGTGCAGGGCATGTTTGGACATTGATCTGCTGCCAATCATCTACTCCGGAATGGTGATTCAAATACAGAGCCAGTCATGGGACCGGGACATAGCTACGGACATACCCTCCTGCCTTGATGTATTTGTCAGCATACAGGGAGGTTCAGTGTAACCATAGTCAGGTCTACTGATGACCTTGGCGTCACGTTGCCTTAGTGTTACTGCCGTGGATGTGTAGGGTGCCAAACCTGTCACGGTCAGGCTGCAAGCCACATTGTATTAAAACAATAGCAAATTCAAGAGAAAAACATTTAGAGATAACGTGCTGGCACCACTGCCTCTCAGCACTGATCTCTGGGTAAAAAAATAAAATAAACAGTTGAATAAATCAACTCTTAAGTGGACCAGCCTTGGCGAACCTAACCAAATGATGTCATGAATTGGATGTGGTCCACTGTAAATCTGAATGAATCACAAGCTTTGAATAAAACTCACATAGTTTTGCTTGGTTAAGGAAAAGTAAGAACATCTTCCCATGGATGCCATATATATCTTGCCTTGGGTGGGCTGGTAGCTTCATGCTAAATTACGTGAATTCTGCACATCTGTCGCTCGGCTTGCGCTGTTTTTTACGAGTGAGCCTGACTTTGCAATCTGTCATACCGCGATCTGGTCCCAGGTCTGGTGGACTGTAGTATGTCTTCTCTTTTTTTAAATGACATGCATTAACAGGGAATTTAAAGATATAAATGTACAAATGCCCTGAAGATTTCTCTGAGGTGTACTATAATCTGAGTCTGAGTGACATTAGAATTTCTATGTTGAATCAGAAAATTGGCAAAAGTAATTGAAGTAAAGATGAGTCATGAAAGTACTCCCAGTTGAGCTGTCTGTTGAATGATGAGCTATTATTATTGTGTCAAGTGAAAACATACATCATCCACAATAAATGTTATTTTGACCTTAAGTGTATTCCTTATATTTAGTCATCATGACTATATCCATTGTGTTTGGGTTTAACACAAAGTAATGGGGAAAACCAACTTTGTGATGTTCTGAATGAGATGAAGTAATTAAATTACTCTTATATCTCTTATTTATTACTGTTTAATCCCAAAGATTTCACTGTTGGCATTTTCCCAAACAAACAAGCAGAGAAAAGGTGGAACAAAGCACTTAATAAACCTTTTTAATTTTAACTATGACTTTCTAAGTGTTGTTGCCCTTAGTGTGAATTGCCCTTTTTCTTTAAAAAACTGAAGTTTGGGGCTGTAGAAATATAACCACACTGAAATCTACAGACAGAGCAACGGATATAAGGACTGACAATCTGGGAATATCAAAAAAACAGTTTTGAACCATGTTCAAAGTCCTCTGCAAAAGATGCCACCGACCGATAACAAAGACGGCAAATGATGCCAAGAGTTAACGCAGTTCGATCAGCAATCTTGGCATCATTTGCCATCTTTGTAAGACCACAGTTAACCCATATAATATAGGGCAATGGGTGTTGCTCAATGGTTTAGAAAAAGGTAACGTGTTAGATTTGTATTTTATTTCTCTGGATGTATTTCTGTTCTTTATAGGATAGCTGGGAATGTTATAGGAAAACATTTTTGCAGAGAGAGCCCATCCTGTAGCTTTTCAGGCGCACCAGTGGCCTAGACTGCTGCAGCACACTAGGTCATCAGTGAACAGATTCTCGAAGTGCAAATCTGTGACACATTTGCTTTTTCTAATTTCGTGTCTAGTAATTTCAGATTCACTCACTTTTGAGATACTATGTTGTTGCAATGCTTTCTGGCCGCGGACATGGTTGTTTGTGTTGTGGCTATAATGCATTCCAGATCAAACTTGCTCATAATAAAAGGCTGCTTTATATAGTGAGCTGCGTCACTCACTGTCTATAAGAGTGATCCATTTTTGCGACCCTGGTGGTTTACTGGCCAGTGTAAATCTATAAGTTGACTGTAAGAATGGGTCTGGCAATTGTATCACAGGCAAACAGATTCCCTTCACATTGTAAAATGAATGATTACGCTATACAAAGCATGGGGCTTAAATTACAAGCACTAACATTAACAAACCCATCATTCTCGGCATGATCAGAGAGGCAGGGATTATAGCCAGGAGGCCATGCCCTGTAGCGCATGGGGAGAGACAGAAAATCTCATCACAGCAGGCAGAAACCAGAAAAGCAAAAACATTTGATCTGAGATCCTTTTATATCCAACTGAGTTGTTTGGATTAAACATCTGGGTTGTTGACAGGGAGGGTTCTAGGATAGGAAGACATTAGGCTGCTTAAACTAAAGCCAGTGCCGTGGTCCAGGGGGGCATCCTACCCCGATATATTTCAACACCTTAATGCATGAATTGATGATTTCCTCAAAATCATCCACTTATACTATAAAATGATTTATCTGCGTGAGTATTCTCCGATACCTTTTGGTATTACAGTGTTAAATGTCCCTAATAGTAGACAATAGTGGTGACTAGTGGCAAAATCTCAGTAGTTAAAACAATTCATCTTAAGAGAAGGGGGAGTTATAGATAGTTAGATATGTTGGACCATCATAAAATCCTGGGTTGGACCAAAACGATCCAGTAATGACCAATAACATTCCTTCCGATCTATACCAGAATAACAGTGTGTAAAAACAGCAGCAGCTCTGATCAGCGAGGCGACAGAATGTAGAGAAAAGCCCTACACGGTATTCCTCTGCAGTCAACAGAGGAATCACTTTATCCAGATGATAAGAAAAGCATTTGGGGGCCCTTCTATGGAGATAAAATACTGCCAAAATGTTTGTATTCACAACATACAACTCACAAATGTGAGCCATGATTCGTAAATACACTGCATACAATCCACACATGTAAACCATGAACCGTAAATACACAGCAGTGAATCAATGATTGTAAACCATGATTCATATGTACACAGTATTAAACTCACAAATGCTTAGTTGAAAACGTAAAAGAAAATGTAAGTCACTATCCACAAACAAATAATAATTGACTCATATTTCTAAAATAGCATTTGCAGCCACACAGTTTACATATGGATTGAATGCTGTGTATTTACGAATCATGGCTCACATTTGTGAGTCGCATGCTGTGAATACAAACATTTTGGCAGTATTCTAACTCCGTACCCTACGATTTGCCATGACGGTGTTTGTAATCTTCTCCGGTGACATTTTCAGCCTGGCAAGTGAACTCGTTCTCCATCCGTCTCTGGATGGAATGAGGGAATTTCGAGACCGTATAAGTCTTCGGAAACTTCAGATGTCTGTTCGCCCTGTCTCGCTCTTCATTCTATACAGTAGCTGGTCTATCACTTGGGCTCCGTGGAGTTGAGCATTGTGTGGATAACCCAGAGCAAAGTACAAGTATACACATCACAGCCATGGTATGCCGTAGCTCCGAGTAGCAGCCTGCGAGACATTACTTATCATTGCTTTGGCCAATAACAGACTTTACCCTTTAATGTGGTTCGTGTGATTATGCCAAACTGCACAAGGCGGCCATTTTGCCCACAGCAAAGTGTGGTTACAATGGAATCCCTTTACCCCCTACCACTGAGCCCCACATTTTTGGGGGAAGGGAGAGATGCAGCGTCGGTAGCTGGCACAAGACAGGGTATATGCCCCTCTGGCCTGTAAAAAGCTCACTGTGGTAATCAGTAGTGTATTGGGCCGGACTGCAGACACCAAGTGGGTTGCTGCCAGTGCTTTGAACTATGAAAATAAATAGTGAATAGGTCTACATTGTGCTAGCCAGGCCCTGAGTCCTATAGTCATCTGTCTTGGTGTACACACCGGTGGGTGTGCTTGGCTTGGACTTTTTCCATTGCATGTGGTAGCTGGAAGATTTTTCTCTCACTGGATCACACTTTTGAGGGTACATTTAATAAAAAAAGCTGGCTGTGGAAGAATTCCGTTTTTTTTTTACACACACTCAATAACTTTCCTTGGTTTTCTGCAGAGGTGCCCTGTCAAGATGAGATTTGTACGATTACAAACAGCCCAAACTGTCTAGAGTCTGTTAGAGTAGTTTGTATAATGAAAAAAGCACTGAAAGAGAGATCACTTAGAATGACAGGATGTGGGACACTCAGAGAAAGGAAAAACAAAGCACCTGGGATATGTCCTTATGCATGTTTGGATGAACAAGGTTTGTATGATGTCCAAAATACTGGTTCTCCACAGAAGGTTTATCTTAATAATCTGCAGTTAACAACAAACAAATTCCACGTTATGAAAAGATATGCCTTTACTACTTTCATTTCCTCTGGATAACGATGTATGCTGTGGCTTAGAAGTAAATGTAAAAGGACATTGTAGTCCCAAATAAATCAGCACATAATGTACAATTTTGTCAGTTGTAGGCTATTTTGTAAATTTGATGATGTGAGGAAATGAAGTTGATGTTGTCCCAAATAGTTGCACGTTTATGACCCTTTACATCCTCATTACTTCTACTGTATGCCTTAGACACTGACTTGTTCAAAGGCATGTAATCTCTCACTTTTGTCACAACAATGATCCTACATTTGTTATTTGTTTCTGGGCAGTTGAGGTGGCGCTTTACTTTGTAGCACAACAGGACAGATAATGAACAGATGGACTGTGAATAAACCAAGGATAAACTTTCAGTAAGTCAATATTGCATCTCAACAGAAGTATAGAGGTCCGAGATGAAGACTCTTGAAAGTGTCTTTGCAAACGCGTGCATATTCTATAATTAGTGCCTTTCCAACAAAAGCCATCGAGTTCAATTGAACAGGGATGGGAACCATATCCTGTTCCAATATGAGAATGTTCACATTGAGAAACCCAGCAGTGTGTCGATCTCAAGATGTGGTGACTTGCTCTGAGAAATTAAACAGTTTCGGTCTGGAGTGTGGATCTTGATCCAGGACCAGATTAAGCCAGCTGGTGTTCTTTTTCCAGACCGTTCTGTTTTCATCTTCCCTGGATCCCACTTGATCCCATTTCGGTCATGTGGTATCTTTCATTGAAAATGAAAAATGGAACATTTTGGACAAAACCCGGAAGACAAATATATTGTAGTCAGTTCATTGTTTGGTGAAACAGGTGCTGTACTCTACTATGGGTTTTGTAGAGTTCCTTGTATACATTTGGATTATAACCAACTTTTCAGGCGTGATCTAAACCCAACTCAACTTGCTGCTAATGTCTACAGTTTGGAATCCATGGTAACCACGGTGAAATGAGATGTTCCCGAGTGCGGTCATGGTAGCTGCATGTATGATTTCTCTCTTGGTATAGTACAGCTTTTATGCAATGCCTTTGACATAAACCTCCCTCTTAACCAAGCAGTTAAAGCATCTGAGTGCACAGTGTCAAATGTGGTTTCTGTGGTGTGAGAGAGGAAATTGGGGGAAAAAAAGAGTCAGGTTTGATCCATTTCTTTGTGAAATCTGACAACACCCTTAGAGACTATTGCCAACATTGTTTCCAACAAACAGGGCTGGTCCGTATCATTGATATTTGTTTTTAAACTATTTTATTTTCACGTTTTATTGTTAGAATGGAACGTTAATAATGAAATATTAATGACTAAAGTAAACTAAGCAAGTGCAAATCCATGTCAATTCACCCCTCACTATCTCAGTATGAGAATGAAAAAGACAGTTGTTCTTTGAATTATGAGTTTCCAATGTGTTTCTCATTATCGCTAGGTGATGTCATACAGTATGCTGATTGAGGCCACATTTAATCTGCTTCATCACAAACAATGATGATTGAGGCGAAACTCAATTTGGGGTAAACAGAAGTTTACCAAGCTTTTAGAATGCTCAAAATTGAATAAAAAAGCATGTTGAGTGACTTCTTTCCAACAGACCATGCTTGTTTTAAATGCCTGGTGCCACATGTCATACATGTGTGTTTGGCTGAACCTTTTGTACTAACCCTCTGCCATGCAGGTGTCGTTGATTCACATCCAAGTAGCTTACCTAGCAAAGAAGGTAGCACTTTCCATTACAGATCCGTACTAACAAAGTAACCATTTGTAAAAAATATGTTTACTAGATAATTAGCGAGTGATTACCATTAGTTACTATTTGAAGGTACCATGTTATCAAATGTAGCAATGTTTACATAACCATTTACATTAGGTTTTAAAAATACACTATAGTTGGCTTAAGTAAGGACAAAGTAAGTCCTTCTTTGCATAACAGATTGATGCAGTGCAAGAAATGATTAATATAGTTTGCTTGGTAGTCAAATAAATAGGTATCAGATATTAGGATGCGCTGTTTATGTTGACAGATAGCTCTTTTTGTACTAAACATATTTTTTGTAATCCATAGTTAGTAAACCCACTGTGTCAATGAAATTGATTGGCATCAATGAAATGGGAGCCGTGGTGAGACAAGCAAGTTTCTATTGATTTATGTCGACTGCAAACTGGTTTATTGCTAGATGGCCAGCTGAAAAGTTGAGAGGGTTCATTTACTTTTCCCTAATATGTTGTAGCTATCTGCTCTGGATACATGATATCTTTGCATACTGTATATTGGTCTGCGCTACTGAACGAAAGCAACCCTGCCTTCCAATGGATGTTTAATCAGGACTGGCATACATTTCCTAATGTAAGAGGAGCCCTGTGGTACTTAGACATTTTCGGTAAAACAGGCAGGGGAATTTTGTGGCTTTAAACAAACTCTTTTTAGCAAATCATCTGCATTTGCACTTTTGTTACTGCCTTGTAAACATAGTACTGCCCTTTAAACACAGTTCTGCCTTGTAAACACAGTACTGCCTTGTAAACACTACTGTCTTGAAAACACAGTACTGCCTTGTAAACACAGTACTGCCTTGAAAACACAGTACTGCCTTGTAAACACTACTGCCTTGAAAACACAGTACTGCCTTGTCAACACAGAACTGCCTCATAAACACAGTACTGCCTTGTAAACACTACTGCCTAGAAAACACAGTACTGCCTTGTAAACACAGTACTGCCTTGATAACACAGTACTGCCTTGTAAACACAGTACTGCCTTGTAAACACAGTACTGCCCTTTAAACACAGTTCTGCCTTGTAAACACAGTACTGCCTTGTCAACACAGAACTGCCTCATAAACACAGTACTGCCTTGTAAACACTACTGCCTTGAAAACACAGTACTGCCTTGTAAACACAGTACTGCCTTGAAAACACAGTACTGCCTTGTCAACACAGTACTGCCTTGTAAACACAGTACTGCCTTGTAAACACTACTGCCTTGAAAACACAGCACTGCCTTGAAAACACAGTACTGCCTTGTAAACACAGTACTGCCTTGTAAACACAGTTCCTGCCTTTGATGGCCCATGTGGCACATGGAATATTTGCATATACAGCCATGTGAAAAGTAAGTACACCCCCTGGAAAAAATACATACACTTGCTTCGACAGCTGGTATTGTAGCCATCAACAAGTTATTTCTTGTAACCGTCAATCAATCACTTACATCGACTGGCAGGTATTTTTGCCCACTCTTTACCGTACTGCTTCAATTGTGTCATGTTAGAGGGCTTTCTTGCATGCATGGCCTCCCCACAGCATTTCGATAGGACTTAGATCTGGGCTTTGACTGGGCCATTAGACAACGCCCATTTTTTCTATTTGAGCCATTCTTTTCTTTGGTGTTTTGGATCTTAGCCTTATTGACAGATGGTGTCACATTCTCCTCAAGAATTCTCTGGTACAATATGGTATTCATGGTTGACTTAATTATGACAAGTTGGCCAAGCCCTGAGGCAATAAAGCAACCCCAAACCATAATGCCACTGCCTCCATGTTTTATGGTTGGTATGTGGTTCTTCTTTCCAAAGGCAGTAGTGTTGTTTTCACCAAACATGGCGTCTGGCATTGCTGCCAAACAACTCCACCTTTGACCCATATATCCATAGCACATTGTTTTAGTAGTTTTGGTGTTTACCCAGGTGTTGTCTGGCAAACGTCAGTCGTGTCTTGGTATTCCTTCTTGAGGGCAGAGGCTTTTTCCTTCCTGACCTTCCATGTAGGCCAAATTTGTACTGTCATTTTCTGACAGTTGACTCATGCACTTCGACACTGACGAGAGGCAGATCCCGTGATGTTACCCTGGGGTTCTTAGACACTTCTATGAGCATCTTTCAGTTTACTCTTGGGCTGAATTTGGTGGGACGATCTGTCCTATGTAGATTGTCAGTGGTATAGACGTTTCTCCAATTGTAGATGATCCATGGAACCTAACGTTGCTTTTTATTTTACTTGCTTAAATGGTTTCATGCTATATTTTTCTTGGTGGGATTTCTTAAATCAGGTTACCTTCATGAATGTGGTTTGAAATTAGCTCAAATATCCATGCATCCAAATATGTAAAAAAAACATTCCATAGGGGTGTACTTACTATTTTTCTTCTTTACATGACTGTAGCTCTTCTATAGCTCTGATTGGCTTTAGTGCCCAGCTCTGTGTAGGGTTCAAGACTGACACATTTTTATTGATGAGCTCCAGCTCTGTCTACCACAAAATCCCAGACAATTCTTGCAAAGATAGATTTGTTATTAGGTTTTGTTGCATTGAAAAGGGTGCTGATACCATGTTGATTTGATCGATGATCTTCTTTCCTATAGTGCCAACTAACATAGTAAACTGTGTGAAGTTTAATTTTGCGGGTCGATGCAGGATTGCATTTTGTCTGCGCGGCAGACCTCGAACAGCCGCAAGGCCTTGCATGCGCGTAGCTTAAAGGGAACGTTGCCCAGAACCATATTGAAATTTTATTGTACAGGTATTTTGTTACTTATGAACACATTCATCTAAACTCTCCATTAACTTCCCTTTATTTTGAGAACAGTTGACAGTGCTTCACTTCACATCTGTAATACAGGCACTCCCTTTCCACTGTCCTTACTGAGGGAAAAGTCAGAGTGAGATCTGTGTTATCCCAAAGAGATCTGGGGTATATTTTTCCTATTATAATTATCTTACTGGTTGTGTTTAGAGTTTTTACATAATTGGCACGAGGTATGATACTTGAGACAACAGCAATTTAGCAAAATCACACAAACTGTCTGTTCTATTCTTTGTCAGTAAAGTCAACACAGAGGACTGCAGATGGGTTCGGAAAACAGTGAAATTATATATTCTGATTTACTTAGGTTGGGCTTAGACATTTTTCAGAAAAAACAAAAAGTGAAAAAATTGCAAAATGGATTTATAACATATGTTTTTTGCGGAGCATTGAAAAAATAGTATCCGTTGCTTGAGGTGTTCTAGACAAATTTCAAAACAAGGGCAGTATCTTCACATACTCTGAATTCTGCAATCTTTGCAATGTAAATGAACTGTAGAAGCACATTATAAAAACACTAATGAAATTAACCATTTAGAGTTTTTTGGATAACAATTTATGGTGCATACTATAGGTTCATGATACTGTATTTGGTTCATGCGATAGCTTAATTTACTTTTAATTAGCAAGCTCCGGTTATTATAGACCTGTGTTGATACCTGTTTATGATTCCTAATAGAAGTAAGATTACTGTGGCTGAAGGGGCTGAATCTGGATTTCTAAACGTGCACAAAGGTGTGCCCCAGGGCTCAATTTTGGGCCTTCTGTTATTCAGCATATATAAATGACATTGAAGATGCTGTAGAAAATTCAAAAAAAGAAAAGATTCATTTTTATGATGAGGATACAGTCACAAATTCTACTGCGCTTACTATAAAGCATTGGCTACTGGCTTCCAAGCATTAAGTCCCTGTTAGTTCTTAAAGTAGTGCTGAACTCAATCGTTTTTTTCAGATTACTACTCTGGACAGTTCACAAATTGAAAAAGTTGCCTGTTACAAATATCTTGCAATCTGGCTTGACAGTAATTTTTTGTCTGAAGTACAGAAGTACACTGACTAAATCTTGTTCATAGGCACTTGGTTCAAACGTGGCCTTCGTGGCCTATAAGAAAACAGTCAGAAACTGGCGGCTCAATACTAGTCTTTGGCTCAATGCACCCAAACTGAAATATATTGCTAGTGTAAGAAAAGCATGTTGCTTTTAATACCGGTTTAAATAGTACCGTTTTTCTTTTACATTTATTGTCTTTCATTGAGCATTGTTTATTTACTACACTTGCGTTGTGGTTAGCCTGCTTCGCTGTAACCATGTTTTTAACGCGAGTGCTGGACTTCAAGCAATACAAATGGCTAGCTCTGAGTTGAAAGTGAATGTTCCCAGAGGAGGAGCAAGGCTGACCAAATCTACCACATTTTTGAAGGGATACTCTTTCTTCTCGGTGGCCATTAACTTGTCATATATGTAATTTGCTTATTGAATAGCTGGAAAGTAAGGAATATTTCTTTCTCGGTGGTAAGTCAATGGGAATTTCTGCCAGCTGTCTGCTCCGGAGTCCAGCCTTTATTTGGAGCCATGCCTTGCGGGGTTGTTTTTTGCTAAAATTAAATGATGACACAAACATTAGTCAGTTATGTCCCTCCCACAAGGCCAACTTTGGATGAGGGGTGTTCCTTGCTCATGCATTGTGCTCAATAACCTGGGGGTGTGGCTTTATGGAAATTGAGCTATCTTTTGATAATAAATTAGGTTAGTACTTGATACACCGGGGATAGCCTATGAATTAGGTACGCTTTTACCTTTCTTGACCCAGAGAAGTGGAATAAGCTGTAACATGAGCTTTGGCTCGAATGCTTTGTGGCCTTGCAGGAGGTTTCACTCCTGTTATATTATAGCTATATATTATTACTTTTTATAGTGAATATAAAAGTCTAAACACCCCTGTTAAAATGCCAGGTTCTTGTGATGTAAAAGAATGAGACAAAGATAAATCTTGTCAGGACTTTTTCCACCTTTAATGTGACCCATAACATGAACAATCCAATTGAAAAACAAACTGAAATCTTTGAGGGAAAAAAAAAAAAAAAACTCACAATAACCTGGTTGCATAAGTGTGCACACCCTTAAACTAATACTTTGTTGACCCACCTTTTGATTTTATTACAGCACTCAGTCTTTTTGGGTAGGAGTCTATTAGCATGGCACATCTTGATGTGGCAATATTTGCCCACTCTTCTTTGCAAAAGCGCTCCAAATCTGTCAGATTGCGAGGACATCTCCTGTGCACAGCCCTCTTCAGATCACCCCACAGATGTTCAATTGAATTCAGGTCTGGGCTCTGGCTGGGCCATTCCAAAACGTTCCTCTTCTTCTGGTGAAGCCATGCTTTTGTGGATTTGGATGTGTGCTTTGGGTCATTGTCGTGCTGAAAGGTGAACTTCCTCTTCATCTTCAGCTTTCTAACGGACGCCTGAAGGTTTTGTGCCAAAATTGGCTGGTATTTGGAACTGTTCATAATTCCCTCCATGCTGACTAAGGCCCCTGTTCCAGCTGAAGAAAAACAGCCCCAAAGCATGATGCTGCCACCATCATGCTTCACTGTGGGCATGGTGTTCTTTGGGTGATGTGCAGTGTTGTTTTTGCACCAAACATACCTTTTGGAATTAGGTTGGCCAAAAAGTTCAACCTTGGTTTCCTCAGACCATAACACATTTTCCCATGTGCTTTTGGGGGACTTGATGTTTGTTTTTGCAAACTTCAGCCGGGCTTGGATGTTTTTCTTTGTAAGAAAAGGCTTCCGTCTTGCCACCCTACCCCATAGCCCATTCATATGAAGAATACGGGAGATTGTTGTCACATGTAGCACACAGCCAGTACTTGCCAGAAATTCCTGCA
>JACXGI010013151.1:0-21366 GCA_016801175.1 Esox masquinongy | reverse complement strand
CATCCTCAGTCAACCCCAATGGACCGCACACAGTCTGTCCTCATCATCAGTCAACCCCAATGGACTGCACACAGTCTGTCACTAAGACCTAATCACAAACAATCCTAAAAGGGAATCCGCCTCCTAATCAGGTCAACATTTTCGAAACATTAATGATACTGAGCTTTAAACAAGGTATCGCCTTAATCGCGAGGGTGTTATGATCATAGTAGAGCAAGTCATTGATGCTGTCACTTCACCAACAAACAGAAACAACACAATAACACCAGAGATCAAGGCTGTGACAACTCTACACTACGTGGCCACAGGGAGAATACAGCTATGCAGCGCAGACAAACTACGTATATCTCAGTCATCTGTCAGAAAAATATTACATCAAACAATAAATTCCCTCTTCAGACCCCATATCGTGTGACAAGTCATATGGTTTCCTCATGATGTTCGCCAACTACAAAGAAACAAAGCTGACTTCATGGCCATAGCTCGACCACTGGGTGTAGTTGGTGCTATAGATAGGATACATAATTGCATGAATTATGGCATCATCAAAAGATGAACGCGCTTTTCTTTACGAGCTGCCAGACATGTAAAAGGCTGACAATTAGCTGAGCATATCTTGACTAGTCAGTATATCATACTTGGTTTCATGTTTAATCAGTGACACTTAGCCTACATTTTAATTTTAATATCTTTATTTCAAAATGGCAACATGACACATCCTTCTACACTATTGTTATGATGAATTCACTGACAGAGACCCCTCCCTTATCAGCCAATCACTGTGGGCATAGTAAGTATGTTTGTTTGTGGAACACGACATCATCCATAGCAACGGGGTCAAGCCTGCCAGCGCAATCTCTTAAGATCTGCGTCCCATATGTAAGCAAATGCATACTATCTACGTGTCAATACATGAACGCATATGACAACATATTTTTGATGCTGCTAGCATGAACCTGGAGGGGGCGATGCTGGCACGGATCTGAGCAAGACCCTCGACCCCAGCTTTTTACACATTTTCCCTCAACTCCGACCAAAACAAATTCACCCACTTGTTTACATGACATGTTGTGTTTGAAAAATAGAAGTTCCGTATTAAGGTTACTATAGCAGCATACATCTACTGTGTTCTAAATCATTCATCCTCACTTGGATATGTTTCAAGAATGACAAAGACAATATTGTGCTTTTTAATAAAAGTGAATAAATAATAATAAATAAATGTGTTTAATAACATCGTAGGCCTATATAATCAAGTGGACGAATTCCTAGTTTAGTCAGAATAACCACAAAAAGGTCCAGCAAACAAAATTAAATGTATTGAATTAGGCGTCGGATGTACCGACAAATTCCTAGTTGCGTCAGGATAACTACGAAAAGGTCTGGCAAACAGAACCGAATGTATCGACTTGGGCGTCAGATAACCGACACATTACCCACATGCCATTGCGTCACAATAAGACAAACTCTATGAGATCATAGAGACCCCGCCCTTTCTCTTAGCTTAAGATTTCTCCCCATTCCTTAGTAAAAGTTGGTCTTATCAGCTTTGTGAATAGGTTTTAAGAGAAAACTCTTAGCAAGGAACTTTAAGTGCTGTTTAGGAGTCCTCCTAGTGGTTAGATAAAATGTTTTGTGAATACGGCCCCTGGTTTCTAATAGGCTGCTTCTTTTTGTTTTCACTTCTTGTTGACATGCCATATGCAGCTTGCTGTTACCCTCCTGGCCACCTGCCATACTTTTCTGACTTAAACGAACTCGGATAAATTCATTTATTTTTCTGTTGTTGTTTGCTTTTTGGTGTTTTAGGCTGGGTGTTTGGTAAAAGCACATTGTGACAACTGCTGATGTATGAAATAAATTTGATTGATATACAGTAATTTAATAAAATATTGTTTGTGGTTTACAACCAAAAGCTGTGCACTTTATTATGTTCTGCAATGATCAGCATAGGCACGCATATCCCGATTATTGAACAGAAAGAACTTTTCTTTCTCATGTTCTTCCGTTTAGCCTGGTGAAAACAGAGTTTGCCAGTGTTTAAGTTTAGCCTATTCATAAAAAATACGAATTAGTACATTTCAAAAGGACACATTTCGTAGATCAATGATAGGCTACACCTGGAGGATTCAACCCACTTATTTCTGTGAAAGCCTTGACCATGCGTACCCCGAATGCCAAGGGAACTGCACCTAAAAAGTTAGACTAGTTTCTTGTAGAAAATATACTTTTTCAATATACTAATTAACATTGTCAGAACAAACGTTTCGATTCCAATGATTTTTGTTCCTCAACAGGATGCAGTATTTCATGTATTTCAAGTATTTCAACACATCAGTTAATTATAATAATAATAGATAAAGCAGTACTGTGAATTCACTTGCTAAATTACAGACATGTAATGTAATATGACAATGTGACATTGACTGAGATAAAGGAAAATCAAATGGGAGGGTGATTTTCCAATGGAATATTTGCTGTATACCGCATTCCAGACAACTACTTTTTAGAGCCAAATGGGTTATTTTTGAAGTACAGTGGCTCAGTAGACATAGGTTGGGCATAAAAAATATATATTTTAGAGAGGCAAACAAAGACAACAAACACAATTCCAGGGCACATCCAAGCACCATCCACCCCTCAGGTTGGAAGGGGCACATTTTAATAGGACCACATCGATGTGACAACCCAGAATAAGCAAACCAATAAATGCCCATAAAAACAATCATGTTTAATATCATTTCCATACACTATCACTTTCCATACACTACAGAGTTTATTTGTTTTTTGTGTTCCTAAAAACGATCGGAGGAGTAGACGGAACCCAGATTCACCTAAAAGTACCATCCCAAGACATGTACTGTATGTGAACAAAATGGCCTTCCACCCAAATTGCAGATCATATGTAATGCATAAGAGATGCTTCTGAATGTGGTGTCAACAGATGTAAAGCATTACTGGTTTGTTCTGCAGAATATTTATACATGACGATGAGATTGTTGTTGGTAATTGTTGAATATATTAATTTGAAGGAAATGGCAGTTGTCCAACTGTCCTCTCTTTGGCAAAATTTTAATTTTTACTGGTCAACTGACCATCCCAAATAAATAATGTTGCCATGCACTCAATGTGGCACAAATACTTCTGCCAATATCAGAAATATAGTTTTCTTAGATGTTTCGGTTGTGTCCCATAGACTAGAAGGGATGATTTTTTACCATATTTGGGTAATTAGGGGCGTGAGAGGCTGCCGATGTAACAACCGCCCGCACCCATTCCACCTAAAGCGTCACCAGGAGCGTGCCCTAGAGATGGAGCAGCTATGCATGGAGAGCAGGTTGTCCTTTGATTTTCCCCTCACCTCTTCCTCTACCACTACTACTTTCCTTTAATAAAATACTGTACAGGGCCCTGAACCCTTGCAACGTGTGCATTCTCTTCCTATAACACTGATTTGATTAAAAATAGTCAGTTTGTTTTAGTTTTAGCATATACCTCATGACAAACGCTTTTCAAATGATATTTTTTTATTTGGCACAGTCAGCTGACAAAGAAGACAAAACAGCTAAATTAAATGGCTACCTTGTCTAGTTAGGTTTTAAAAACTTTAACAGACTTACAGTGTTAGCCTAATAAGAATGTCCTGACCTTAAGGACAGCGCTGCCAAGCTGTTGTAAACCTTTAAGGTTGAGTGGAGACAGGCACCTCCCGGTGACATGTAGCATTCACTTTCAGTCTCTGTGCCAAATTAGTTTTTGCTCATTCCTGCCAATTAAGCATTGGGGCCAGCCATTACCAATTAAAGTCCTTAAAAAATATATGTTTCTAATGTATATTAAATGCATATGTTTACTATTAGCAGATTGAATACATCTGCTTGCTTAGCGTTACTTCCTAAAGTTTTCCTTTCCCCTTTAAACTACATGATTGAAGTCTCATATGGGTCCTTTCAACTCTTATTATTCCGGACGTCCGTAGAGATGCATCATGGGCTCTGCAGTCAGACGCTTCTTTCTGACTCTGTCTGACAGTGAGTGAAACGCAGCATCTGTACAGAGAAGGCCAGTTACCTTCCAATTGCCAGCAGCAGTATTTGGAGTAGAATGAAACAGGTAAAAAAAAAAATATACATGTATTTAGTTTATTTGTTTAGAGCCACACCATTAGATTCTGGTTCCCAAACTAAAGAGAGAAGGGTCGGCCAGGGGTGTGTGGAGGAGTTGGGTGGTACAAAACATTTTGACAAGATCTACAAAAAACACTGACTGGATACAATTTAAACTGCTGCTCATTGGATTAAAGGTTCAAATCATAATGTTGCAGCCATCTACTGATGGTCTCAACATTATAATTGTACAAGTGTATGCGTGTGTACGTGTTGAAGTGTAACTATTTGTGTGCCTAGTGTGTGTCAGTACAGAAGGACTAGAGCAAACGAGACAATGAGACTGTGGTGTAAATCTTGACCTAAGACCTGAGTGGCCAAGCGAGATCAGCCTCCTTAAGTGGAAGAGGCTTTGACATGCTTCCTTTACCGATGTCTGGGTGAGCGCGGACCATATTAGAGGCATGCCCCCTCTGTTTCCTGAAGTCCACAGTCAGTTACTTTGTCTTAAGGGAGCAACAGTTTTCCCGGCACCACACCGAAAGTTCATCCTCACCTCATCAGTGATCAGTCTTACCACTCTGCGTCGGACATGGCTGTGTCGTTGTGAGTGAACTGGGAATAAAGGTGGGATTTAAGCACACACCCTTGAGTGGCCCCTGTGTTAAGGGGCCAGGGGCAGAAGGTGTTGTTTCTTGCCCTTACCATTTTGGGGCAACACATCAGGAAGGACTCAGTTGAAGAGGCAGTTCTTCAGTCCCAGGGTCATGAGATTAGTGACACGTTTGGAGGGTACAATGTTGTTAAAAACTAACTTATAGTTGACTTATATTCGATAAACGTCATTCTCTGATAGATATTCTCTTTTGTCAAGTTGGGAGAGAGCAGTGAAGAGTGCAATTGAAAATCTGGGGAACTGTCGGGGCGGTATGAGATTTGAAGTAGATACACAGTGTCCATGTGAGACATGACGTTACCAATCCATGGCTACTGATGTGAATGCTGCTGATTGCTAGTTATTGCCTGGTTGCCTAGGTTGGCTGAATTCCTGGCCACAGGGACTATGGAGAGCTAGTTACAGACTGGGTCAGGGATGACACCTGCCAGCTGCTCTGAACATACTCCATGGTATTCCATCTGGCCAATGCGGTATTAACAATGGAATTTTGTTTAAAAGTCTCATTCACATCGACTACAGAGATGTGATTTGTAGCCTGTGATCGTTCCTAAACTCTGCTACATCCAACAAGAGTCAGAGTGTAGTAGGATTAGATTTTAGTCCTACTTATATTGATGCTTTGCCTCTTTGATGGGTTATCCGAGGTCAAAGCAGTATTAATTCTAAGTGTTGGGAGGATATTGTCTGTAATCTAAGGCTTTGTATTATAGATGGAGCACGTCTGTATTGATCATGTCACTGGTATTTCTTCTGAGTTTTGCTTGTAGGCAGAAAAAGGAACTAAGTAGAAAGGAGGACGGAAGAAGGAAAAAGCAATCTAGAGTTGTATCACTCTTGTTGCACAGAACACTTGTAGGACAAAAGTAGGTAAAGTCTATGGTTCTATAATGTAATGCACTGATACAAAAACACCAGAACGTTCACTACTCTCACACTCCAAAACTGAAAGTGTCATCCATGCCTTCGTCACTCTCTGACCTTGACTACTTCAATACTCATCTATCCGGCATCTCCACCAAACTCATTAACCAACTCCAACAAGTCCAGAACCTCCCTGACACCAAATGAACGAAACATATTACACCAAATCTCATCAAACCACACATGGCTCCCTGTGGAATATCGGATTCTAAAACACTCTACATACTCTAAAACACTCCTCAAATCAAAAGTTCTTCACAATCGGCCACCTACGTACCTCTCGGACCTTCTCCCAATTTCTGCCCTTTCCCTCTCACTCAGCTCCTCCTCTGCTGGTCAACTGGTTACCCCCACATTTCCTCTCTCCTTAATTGGGGTCGCCATGTTGACATTTCCAGCCCTGCCAACCCAACCTTAACCGTTACCCTGCACAGGGTGTGTATCCTCATCCTATTTCTCAACTCCTTTTATCTTTTTTTCTATTTTACCTGGTCCTTTGATGTCTAATTTAAGATCTTTACAGTTGTGCTCAAAAGTTTGCATACCCTTGGAGAATTGGTAATATATGTACCATTTGTAAAGAAAACCTGTGTAAGCAGGCAAAACAGGTATTTTATTTCTTATGGGATTCACATTCAACTGTAGGTCATAACAGAATGGCACAATCATAAAACAAAACACGGCAACAAAGAAAAAAATGTACTGACCCCTGTTCAAAAGTCTGCGTACCCTTAGTTCTTAATACTTTGTATTGCCCCCATTAGCATCAATGACAGCATGCAGTCTTTTGTAATAGTTGTCTATGAGGCCCCGAATTCTTGCAGGTGGTATAGCCCATTCGTCTTGGCAAAATGCCTCCACGGCATGCAAAGTCTTTGGTCATCTTGCCTGAACCGCACATTTGAGATCTTCCCAGAGTGGCTCGATGATATTAAGGTCAGGAGACTGTGATGGCCACTCCAGAACCTTCACCTTTTTCTGCTGTAACCACTGGAGGGTCAACTTGGCCTTGTACTTAGGGTCATTGTCGTGCTGGAAAGTCCAAGAGCATCCCATGCGCAGCTTTCATGCAGAAGAATGCATATTGTCTGCCAGTATTTTCTGATAACATGCTGCATTCATCTTGCCATCAATTTTCACAAGATTCCCCGTGCCTTTTGAGCTCACACACCCCCAAATCAGTGAGCCACCACCATGCTTCACAGTGGGGATGGTATTCTGTTCACTATAGGCCTTGTTGACCCCCCCACAAACATAGCACTTATGGTTGTGACCATAAAGCTCTATTTTGGTCTTGTCACTCCAAATAACAGTGTGCCAGAAGCTGTAAAGTGTGTCAAGGTGTTGTCGGGCATATTGTAACCGGGCTTTTTTCTGGCATTGGTGCAGTAAAGGCTTCTTTCTGGCAACTCGACCATGCAGCTCATTTTTGTTCAAGTATTGTCGTATTGTGTTCCTTGAAACAACTTTTCCAGAGCAGCCTGTATTTCTTTTTCCAGAGCAGCCTATATTTCTCCTGAGGTTACCTTTGGGTTTTTCTTTGTATCCCGAACAATTCTTCTGGCAGTTTTGGCTGAAATCTTTCTTGGTCTACGTGACCTTGGCTTGGTTTCAAGAGATCCTTGAATTTAATAAGTGATTGAACAGTACTGACTGGCATTTGCAAGGCTTTGGATATCTTTCTATATCCTTTTCCATCTTTATAAAGGTCCATTACCTTGTTACAGTACGCAGGCTTTTTGACAGTTACTTACTGCTTCCAATGGCTCAGTATCTAGCCTGCTCAGTGCATCCACGTGAGAGCTAACAAACTTTTAGACTATTTATACACACACACTAATTGCAATTTAAAAAGCCACAGGTGTGGGAAATTCAACTTTATTTGCCATTTTCACCTGTGTGTGTCACCTTGTGTGTCTGTAACAAAGCCAAACATTCAAGGGTATGTAAACTTTTGATCAGGGCCATTTGGGTGATTTCTGTTTCATCATTTATGATTTAAAAAGGAGCCAAACAACTATGTGATAATAAATGGCTTCATATGATCACTATCCTTAAATAAAATACCGTTTTTTTGCATGATCAGTCATATTTTCAAAATCAATGTCAAAATTTCAGAATTTCTGCCAGGGTATGTAAACTTATGAGCACGACTGTAGATGTCTATGGAGAGTTCGTAGGACTTCAGTGCTTGGTTTTTGCTCTGACATGAACTGTAATGTGTGGGACTTAATAGACAAGTGTGTGCCTTCTTAATCATGTCGAATAGTGTTGTCATGGCAAGGGTCTGAATGCTTAATGAAATTATGGCATATATTGTGATTAGATGGATGAAAAAATATATGAAATTACAAATTAGGTTAACACAGAAACACGTGGAGAAAACAAAAAACAGAAGTGTCAAAAGTGTTCTTTTTTTGTATTCATTTTATTTGTTACGATTATAATTTTTTATTATTATTTAAAAAATTGCCAACATTGTCTAGAGGATTAGAGCCTGGTTTGTAGTAAGCAGGATGTCTTGGGCTGACAAGTCATCACATACTCCATCCTAATCCAGGATAGTGAACATTTTGCTTTCTACCTTAGGAAAGGATTGCAGAGACATGAGCAGCATAGCCTAGCAGGTTCAGAATCAAACTACTTTTTTAATGGTTCGTAGATCGAATCCTAGAGCCAAACAATGTGATACAATTTTGTTCTGTCCATCATCAAGAGATTTAAGCTCATTTTATTCTGTAAATCACTCTGTATAAAAGACTCTGATATAAGACAAAAATGGTAATGTAAAATACTGTAAAGACTACAAATATAGGTCAAAAGCACTGAAGACATCAACTATCCACTGCAACTTTAAAACTCATGGGGCAACTTACAAGCTGCTTAATACTTTAAGAAGTATATGTTTTCTTTCATCAAACATGCATAAAACATTCTGTAAAATAATAAATGTTGGATTTCCCACAATCGTCTAAAAACTGCCATCATTCAAGTTACGAAGTGCAAGATGATTACAAGCAGACTTCTAACAAGCTCAATAACTCCATTTCTAATTAATCCAAAAGAAAAAAACTAGGATTAAAATGACATGCATTCATTAATTGTTGTTGACTATAATGATTTGTATTTTGTGGCTGTGTACAAAAAAAACCATTTTACTGCCACAGATGCATTTTCCCTTCTGCCTGTCCCACTTTCCCCTACCTGACTCTTGTAGCTAGTCTGTTTAAAATAAGCTTTGAAAATGAAGGAATTCCCATTAAAAAAAGAAATCCCCATATGTCATTATAATAATTTGATATTTAGACTACATAACATATCCCATTCTTAACCATTTGATAGTATTAAAATAAATAATCCAAACATGTTGTTCCTGTACTTTAAATGTCCTGAAACCCTAAAAGGTGTTCCTAGAAGTGTAGTCAAGCAGAAGAAAATTCAAGGTGTCTGTACTTCCGTTAGTTCTGGCATTACTCGAGCACTGCCAAACACATTGACAGAGAAGTTCTACTGCCCTGTCTGTTTGTCTGCAAAGCTAGTGGTCCTGAAGGGCAGTAAATAACTAAGAATAATTGGGTCAATCAGGTGATTCGTGTGGTAATTTACATTTTTAAACTGCTGCACAATTAATGCTGTTTTCCCACAGATATATGCCTTGGTTAATATTTGTTGCATTGCTTGGTAATTTTTTTCTTTAAAAGGCATAGCTAGGCAGACACAAACATTGGCCAGGCACAGCAGGGGTGTATCACACTGTCGTCCTACTGTCTTAGAACATCGGCTGTAATGTTCTGTTTTTCTACATTAGCTTGACCCAGCAGATAATCTATGGCAAACAACATGCTGTTCATTATGATGTGTCTGGTTTCTCCTTGGGTATAAACAGTTTAGACTCCTGGGGGATGTGACCCATTGTAGAACAGTAAATATACCTCACCTCATAGTGGGCAACCCTCTGGGACTCAGAGATGAGCTGAGCGCTGCACACTTTGCAGTAGGTGTCTGTGAAAAGCCCTTGGTCTACTTCTGTAGACTTCATCTGGTGGGAGAGGGAGAAGAAAAATACAATGAAATACAATACGTGTTGAAGGCATTTTGAGGGACTCTGTAAGACGACATTAAAGTGAAATTGACAGATATAATATGCCCAAATGCTTCGATTCTAATGAAGGGACATAATGGAGCATGTAAATGATAGTGACTTCATCATTTGATAGTTGTTTAATCAAAAATTCATTACATCAAGCACTGAGATGGCAATAACAAATACAGAATATGTTTTTCAGCTCTGAGACATTACAACAACTATATAATTTTCTTCTAAATCAATAAACCCCTTTTCAGGTAGCAGGTCAAAACATGTCAATGTAATAGTAAATAAATGAATACAAGCAAGAGTCCTAATAGTATTTATTTTGGAAATTCTTGAAATAAATGAT
This sequence comes from Esox masquinongy, assembly GCA_016801175.1. Taxonomy (NCBI): domain Eukaryota; kingdom Metazoa; phylum Chordata; class Actinopteri; order Esociformes; family Esocidae; genus Esox; species Esox masquinongy. Next base: position 11,221 of record JACXGI010013151.1, on the reverse strand, counting down.
TGAACTTCAACTGGGGGATTTAGAAAACGACTGGCTCTTTGAGGGGTCTGGCAGTGCCCGTTCTGCTCTGAATACCTCCCGCCCCTCTCTCTTTCTCCTCACAAACTCTGCACTTTCTATTACTAATTCAACCCTGTTTCTATTAGAGAGCTTGCAGTGCAGTTTGGGAGAACATCAATTACTTTGTGGAGTCTTCATTAGGTATGACATGACAAATGAACAGGGAGGTCAAGCCGGTGTAAACCATGGGAAGAATTTAGGACCTTCAATCTCTCTCCCTGTGATGTGTAAGCACAAAGACTAGACGGGAAAAACGTTACACTTTCATTCAACAGCCACTTCATTAGGTAAATTCACCTAGTATCGGGCAGGACCACCTTTCATCTCTATCCACTCCCAGGTTTGACGCATTGTGCATTCAGAGATGCCCTTCTGCACACCGCTGTTGTAATGGTTATTGGTTATTTGTGGCCCTACTTTCAGCTTGAAAGAGTCTGTCGATTCTCCTCTAACCTCTTCAAGGTGGTTTCTCCCACTGCCGCTCACTGGATGTTTTTAGTTTTATTTCACCATTCTCTGTAAACTCGAGAGACAGCAGTGTGTGATAATATATGTTGGAGCAACCATGTCTGGCACCAACAATCATACCACTGTCAGAGTCCATTAGAGCGCCCTACTCCAGCGTTTGGTCGAACAACACATGGACCTCTGGGCCATGTCTGCATGCTTTACATATTGAGCCACATGATTCACCTAATAAAGTGAGTGTATTATAATAATTGTTTACTTAAACCTAAATCAGTAATAGCTTTATACTACTCCCATAAAAAAAACATATAATAGAGATTGTGATGATACAGGGTATTTGTCATACAAAATCTAAGTGAACTGGCAGTGTGTTTTTACAACCAAAGTGTGCATGCTGTCTTTAATCCATGATAAGCATTTGGCTCACCATCCTTCATTGACTCAGTTTTCAGAATATTGTCTGCCACATAAATTATCCTCCTCCCAGAGGCCTTTCTAAAGACTTGAACAGAGGTAAGCAGAAGAGACAAAAGCCCATATCCACAAACCATCTTAGAAAAGGTCATAGGAATCCTGTTAAAATTTGTTTTAAGACTAAAGGAATTCCCAGCTAAGAACAGGATTTAGGATGATGTTACGATACTACCCAGAGAAACTCTGAAGTAAATTAATCTCATAAAACTGTGTCAGCACTGTTTCAGGTATAAACGATACTGAAGATGTAGCTCCGAAATACTTAATAATAGGAAATAACTATTTGCCAAAGGTAAACTGTATACTGTAGCACTCTTAAACACAGTCACAGTAAATGTGACTCTATGTGAAATTTGCAATAAAAAGCTAGCTATAGTTTTTGCCAGACACAATCACCGTCTGCTCCAAATTCTTGCTGTTGGCATGCACAATCCTTTTAGCTGTAAAATGAAAACTGCTATATTGAATTGAATTCACATTTGAATTAAGGCAGATGTATTTCGCATCACCATAGTCTAATAAAATCTATAGTATTGCTCCATCTGTAAGCTGTAACAGAAAATCCAATGAACTGACTTAAATCACACTGATTTTGATCAAATATTATTGTGTCAAATTATATGCTTTGTTCATTCGGAAGAAGTCAGATCCTTAGCTGGCTAGGTAAGCAAATTAATGGTTTTTCGTTACTGTGCAATAGGCTGTAAAATTGATTTACAATGATTTATTCCAAGGAGGAGAGTTATATTAGTTTCCCAAGCTCAGGTTATGAGCTATTGCATGGAACTCAGACTATTGAGTACTACTTTTTGCCTTTCCCAGACTTTAAAGAGGTCTTATGTAAGGTTTTTAGTGTACTACTAGCATTAATACAAACAAAATCACCAGAAGACATCTTTAAGTTAATGTTTAAAATATTTTTTAGAACACTTTTCATAGTGCATGAGATATTCCCTATTTAAACTTTCTTGCCAGTCCATCAATCAGTTTGCATTGAAGTGTTGTGTCCTCAAACTCGCTTTAGACACTGGCAGTATCATTGTCCCTAGCCTAAATCATCCTGCACTAATTACTACTATACTGGTCTTCTCAGTAAGTGAGGAGGAGGAGACAAGTCGTGTTTTCATCTAAATTCCTGTACACATTTGAGGCAGGACTCTACACAGTGCCCTTTTAACATCTAACCTAACCAGAATTGCACATTCTAGATCTGTCAATTTCATTGGAAGCAAGTTTGATATGTTATAGTTCTGTTCTGAATGCTTCTACAGTTTCAGCAACCAACAAATGTCAGGGGATTTCTACACATTGTAGCACAGTTTGACTAACAGGGAATATCACTAAAAATCATTCATATTTTAATGTTATCCACACCCCAATACATTTCGGCAAGTGATTTATGTTAACATGTACGCATTACCATAAAACAACACTCATGGAAAGTATGAATTGTTCATTTGTATCCAATTCTTCAGTAGTCAAAGTATATTCTGGACAAGCAATTTAATAATTTAATCAACATGCAACCCCCTAATTTGTACAACGTTAATACCTCTGGGGGCTTGTATTGCATGGACACATTCAACACTTATGAAAGAACAGGCTCCTGGATGTCCACTGAAATGTAAATTAATAGACTGGTTGCTTCCCACAATGGGAAATCCCATGTGATCTGACAGACTCCAAGTGGCGATTGACTAAAAATAATGCATGTAAAATGTTACTACATAAAGTTACAAGTTAGACTTTTTCAACAAGTCTACAAAATATCAGAATCAAACCGTATTCAAACCCGATATAAACTTTTATATGCGATGTTATAGCAAAATTATAGTAAGTTATAAGTTAACATGAAGTAATGTGACCTAGTTTAATGAGAAAAAATAATATATAGTGCCGGCCATACAAATTGGGACAAGGAGAATCTTACTAATTTGTTGTCTCAGTAGTACCAAAGTTTGGATTAGTCTAGATTATTAATCTGTCAATCATGAAATAGAAATATAAAAAAAATATATTTCAAATCCAAAGCAACTGCTTGTCTGTGGGGCTGCTGGTAATTCTTAACTTGTTAGGACCATCTCTGTGGTGTCCTAAATATATAGTGGCTAGGTGTGACTTTTGAGTAAATAGGCTTTGTGCATCGCTTTCATTTTTACACATAAGAGTAGGAGTAAAATGTCTCTATTCTTAGCACTCATGTCCTATGTTCTAGTCTGAGAGGCTGTGTGGGTACGTGCTCAGCTTTATTTCCCAGATTGCAACCCAGAGTATATACTGTAGGTGTGTGCAGTAAAAGAGTATACTGTAGGTGTGTACAATAGAAGAGTATACTGTAGGTGTGCACAATAGAAGAGTATACTGTAGGTGTGTACAGTAGAAGAGTATACTGTAGGTGTGTACAGTAGAAGAGTATACTGTAGGTGTGTACAATAGAAGAGTATACTGTAGGTGTGTACAGTAGAAGAGTATACTGTAGGTGTGTACAGTAGAAGAGTATACTCTAGGTGTGTACAATAGAAGAGTATACTGTAGGTGTGTACAATAGAAGAGTATACTGTAGGTGTGTACAGTAGAAGAGTACACTGTAGGTGTGTACAATAGAAGAGTATACTGAAGGTGTGTGTAGAAGCTACAAATCCTTTACACTCTATCACTGAACAGCCACTGCATGTCCAGTATGCCCATACATTTTCTTTAATCTTTAGTCTTGATACTAGTTATTACATATTCAGATAATTTTCTGATATATGCATACTCAACTAGCATCTCTAAATCACTAGCCAATGTGAAACAAAGTCGGCCCACACAAAACCAGTTTTGGAAAAGAATTTTGGAAATAGCAAGTATATAGTCTAACAACAAACTGCTCTGATTTAGGGTGGCCCATAAAATTCTCTCACATATCCCTATCTATCAATCATGATATGTAAATAAATCACAAGTAGAGAGCATGGGCCACTTCCTATAGATTATTTGCTTTACCTAGAGTGACAGCAGATGAATAAAAGACATTAAGCAAGGAGAGGAAGAGAGAGGAATGTGTTAGAGGACAAAAGCAATAAGTTATCTCTGTACACTCATCAATACTTTCTACTTTTACACATGTTAGGGTTGACACAACAATTCAATTTAAACAACATTGCCACATTTTCCCCACTGCACATTTTTGTTACCATGGAACTGTTGTTTTCTTTCCTGATGATGTTTTTTCATAACTTGCCATGCAAACAGAGTGTGGTGAGGCAGTTGTCAATAGGCGTATTTCCGAGATAAAGGACGTACAGAAGGCAGGGCTGCAGGCTAAATAGACTAGACAAATAACACCTTCAGGTAATAAGCAATAGTAATTGTGGGAAATTAAATCTGCTAGGCCAGATGTGTGCTACTATTTGCTTCATCAATTGAATCAAACATGTTGATATTTCTGTTATCACTGTAAATTAACTTAGATATAACCTCTATCTATTTAAATCTTTAATATTTACTTAATCTCTGCAAAATAACTCACATAATCCCAGGGTTCATGTAACAGTGAGTGTTAATCTAGGTAACCATTTGAATTTTACTGTTTGAAACTTCTCACTGAAACCTAGTACAGAGTGAAGTTATTCCAGAATGACTTCACCTGTTAGCATATCATTTCGCTTTTTTCTATTACGTAATGCGACACTGAGTTCCAGCAGGCAACAGGCAGCACCATGCCTGTAAAGATCTGCATCAGTAAAGAAAGGGAGGACCCAGTGTGAAATAGGGTTAGTGATGCACAGGCTCACTCATTACCCAGTTATATCTGAGGGTGGGGGAGGGCATGTTATGGGTCGTGTTAAGGGTCATGTTAAGGGTCATGCTAAGGGTCGTGTTAAGGGTCGTGTTAAGGGTCATGTTAAGGTTCATCGACTACGGCATTTGTGGACTAAGGCAAGGACGGCGAAGTAGTAACTGCCAGCACAAACAGAATGAAGGACTAAACAACTCTATTGGATAAGTTCTGCTGTCTGAAAAGAAATGGGCACGGTATTGGTTGGAGTTGTTCTCCATCCCTTCACCCCAGACGGACACACAAATGACACACTTTCTATATAATTCATTCAACTCAGGTCACAACTCTTCCCCTCCGTCTCTAGCGCAAATACCATTGTTGAATTGTAGATAGAAATGATTGTTCTCCCAATCAGTTAAGTTATGTTTCATTAAAACATTTCTGATTTGTTGATTCGCAGTTATTAGTAGGCTACTTCTGTCTAACGTATCTGCCTCAATAGCAATATTACCCTAAGAGAACCGAGCTGAGTGTATACCAGCCTATGCGTCAGAAAAGAGACTACTTGCTCCTTTTGAAAGTGAATCTCTGATCCTATGCATTGAAAAGGCGATTCATTCAACTGGAGTGTTATGTTCTCTCTATCTAAGTAGAGGGCTCTGTTCAGTCGTTTAGGGAACGGGACTACGACAGCGCGTTTTTTGGTTTTGGAGGTTGGCATCAGGTGCGAGCCTCAGATTTCCAATTTGTAATAAATAGTTAGCCAATTGCGTATGAGTTATTAGCAAATACAGGCGGTTGAACAAACCGCACCACTAACAGATGAGGAGCGAAAGTCCAAGGCACCAAACTGAAGGTAAAAGGGATTAGGATAAAACCCAGGGTCTGTCTGCTTCAGAACCAACCAACAAGAAAAGAACAGAAGACAGGATAGAGAGAAATAATAAATAAATCAGTGTGGGCTCTTCTCTGTTCAGCCAGCCCAACACTCTCAGTCTGATAATCGGCAGAGAGCAGCAACATTTTCCTGGACCACGAAAACAGGGAGCAGGTTCCACAGGACAAACACCATAAATGGCTTTAAAAGGCTCTATCGGCTTTCCTCAGCCCTCAGCCTGTCACTTCTGCCTGTCTCAGCTCCCTCTGCCAGTGTTAGCTAAGTACATACTGTAGAGATGCATTATTAATCACTGTCTGTCTCAAGTGGCACCTTTTTCACTACATACTCTGGTCTAAAGTGATGTAGTAGACCCGTGAATAGGGTGTGATTTCAACCAACGCTGTTTGGGGAGCAAAATCATGGGTCTGAGCCTGGTCTGTAACAGCATTATTGTTCAGATACTAGGGGTGACTGGACAATGACATTGGTCTTGTCCTTGTCCATCAGGATTAGTGTCATTTAATGCCAGAGGTCTCTTTCCCTCTCGGCCCCTGGAATTACATAAATAGTTCACTACTTTTGACCAATCCCCACAGGGCTACTGTCAGAAGTGTAGTTAATGGGGAACGGGGTGCCAATCGAGGCACAGGCATTGTGTTTAAATGGACACAGCTCGTGCGGAGCTATGAACATACGGCAGACAACCTACTGCAATGGAAAATTTGCATTTTCCATTTCTCCCTCCTTAACTGACAATTCATTAGGTAAATGGATTTTACTGTCAGATATAATTGCAATTGGCGGAATTTCTTTTAAATGAGATGTCGAAAATGTTTGAAATAACACAAGAGGTGGCGTAGACAATGAAAAGATGGTCGGTCTCTTTTGGTACCCACTGCTCAATATCTCATCACAGCAGCTGTCTTCATTTATGTCATTAGGGTTACCACTCAGTACTACACCATTTTATTTCAGGGCATATTGGCAATTTGGACAAAAAACATTGCAGGGACTGAGGTGTGAGAATAAGCACTGTGCTGCATTTCAGCTAAATGGGTCTGAATTGCCTTGTGCTGACAATCCAATTAGCAGGACTGCCGGCTGCTTTTTACACCCTGCTTCTCACTTACTGACATGCTCGGACTGACTGGGAGCTGCGAGCAGCAAATCAGTGACACAGAGAGAGAGAGAGAGAGAGAGGGTGAGAGAGAGAGAGAGAGAGAGAGAGATATCTAGATAAAGAGAGAGGGCAGTGCAGAGATTACAGAGATGGCAGCGTGGCAGGACGACTGGCAGATGTTAGGGCTATAAATGGTGGGCTGTAATAAGGGGAGGTGTTAAGCTGTGAAGCTGGGCAGGAGCCCATGCCGATGTCAACATATACTGCTGAGTCTCCTTTGGCTGTCGTCAAGGTGACCCTTCTGGGTGAGGTAAAGTCTGACACTGCACTCTGATTCATTCATCAGCTACAGGGGCACAGGCCATACACGGGAGACAAGACAAGGCTTTGTCTCTCTCACTCTCACAAAGTCTGTTCCCGTGTTAATATGCTTGTTACATTGGTATCATATGTGATTTTGTTTATATATATATATATATATATATATATATATAATTTTTTTTTTTTTCTTTTTAGAATCACTTCCAGCATTTGGTTCTGCAAGACGTCTGGATCTGAATAGCTCTAAGATGATTTATAGATTGTAAAAAAAGAAATCAATGAGTTGGGCCAGAACTTGAACACATGAGTTTAAAGAAACTTTTCAAGAATTTGTCCTTGGCTTTGATTTTCTGATTGGTTAGAGATGATTCAATCACTGATTAATCCTTTTGTCAATGTAAATGAATACAATGAGAGGAGTTTAAGGATGAAATAGGTAGTAGAGCAGTACAATATTTCTGTTTGAATCATGAGACAATGTTTTTGTACTACACATACTGTATATCTCCTGTAAGACCCAATGATGTGTGATCTGTAACTAATACAAAACTACCTTTTTTTGCTCATTTGTAGACAATATTTGGAACAATATGCTCTGCAACTACAACAAGTATTTGTTCTGTACAAATTTTGAACTTATAATACATTTTACAAACACATCCAACAAAGTAAAAGGGAAACTTAATTGTTATTCCAAACAATATGTCCAAAACTACGCAAAATCAATAATATACTGTATATTTATTTTCTGTGAACCTAGACCTTATATGACAGTACACTACAAGTGCAATAAAGCAAAGATGTCTGTATCATGTATTGTTCAATGATCATTGGGTGTTCATTGTCAACAAACACAAAATATATTAAAAAAGAGACGTTGTTGTCTTCAACAACAAAGTGAAACAATTTTAAAATGTATATCAAACATCCAAACTACCAATGTATCTATATGAGAATTGGTAGAACAATGTGAGATACCGAATACAAGTTAGCCCCACTCACTTCCTCTCTTTTTCTTTCTTTTCTATCAATTTTTATCTTTACTCTCAAAGACAGTGAACATATCCCTTTTTTAGTAGAGAAGAGAATTACAATTTTAGAGTAAATACAATGCTTGGAATAATAAGAAAACAGATGAAGTATCTGAGTACTAGAGGGGGGAAATAAGTAGATAAAATTAAACTTTATTTGAACTAAATCATTGTTTGAAAACATAAATGTCTGCTTGTATTTTTTATTTTATGTAACTTTATTTAACCAGGAAAATGGCTCACTAACATTAAAAATCGCTTTTACAGGAGTGTCCTGATTGTAAATCATTCTAAATGTGCTTTGCCGTAACTTGGTCATAGGTGGATATACACTATATGGAAAAAAGTATTTGGACACCCCAACTAATTATTGAGTTCAGGTGTTTCAGCCACATCCATTGCTCACAGGTGCATAAAATCCAGCCTATAACCATGAAATCGCCATGAACAAACATGGGCAGTACAATGGGCCGTACTGAAGAGCTCAGACTTTCAACATGGCACTGTCATAGGATGCCACCTTTGCCACAAATCAGTTTGTAAAATTTCTGCCCTACTAGATTTGCCCCGGTCAACTGTAAGTGCTATAATTGTGAAGTGGAAGAGTCATGGAGCAACAACAGCCCAGCCATGAAATGCTAGACCACGCAAACTCACAGAGCGGGGCCGGCGAGTGCTGAAGGACATACAAATCTTCTATCCTTTGTTGTATCACACAACATCAAAGAGTTCCAAACTGCCTCTGGAAGCAACATCAGCACTAGAACTGTGCATTGGGAGCTTCATGAAATTAGTTTCCATGGCCGAGCAGCTGCACACAAGACTCACATCAACATGCTCAATGCCATGTGTCGGCTGGTGTAAAGCACGGCGCCACTGGACTCTGGATGCAGTTGAAACGTGTTCTCTGGAGTGATGAATCACGCTTCACTATCTGGCAGTCTGATGGAAGAATCTGGGTGTGGTGGATTCCAGGAAAATGCTACCTACCAGAATGCATAGTGCCTACTGTAAAGTTTGGTGGTGGAGGGGTAATGGTCAGGGCCTGGGAGTCAGGGTTTTGACTAAGCCCCTTAGTTCCAGTGAAGGGTCATCTTAATGCTATGAGATACACAGACATTTTAGACATTTGGCTACTTCCAACTTCGCGGCAACAGTTTGGGGAAGGCCCTTTTCTGTTCCAGCATGACTGCGCCCTTGTGCACAAAGAGGGCCATGAAGACATGGTTCGACAAGTTTGGTGTGGAGGAACTCGTGTGGCCTGCACTGAGCCCTGACCTCAACCCCACTGTACCCTGACTGCGAGCCAGGCCTTCACGTCCAACATCAGTGCCTGACCTCACAAATGCTCTTTTGGCTGAATGGGCACAAATTCCCACAGAGACACGCCTAAATCTTGTGGAAAGCCTTCCTAGAAGTGTGTTATGTTATATCAGGGCAACTCCATATTAATGCCCATGGTTTTGGAACGGGATGTTGGGTGTCCATATACTTTTATCCATATAGTGTAGGTTAGCGTAGTACCTCCATAATTAATGAGCGAAAATGTTTGGCCTTTGTTAACATTTATTACACATAACTTGAATATCCTGTGTTCTTCTTTGACAGCAGGCATTATTTGAAATGAAGCCTCAAGGTCCCCCACACTATCCAGAGAAGGGCTGAGCTCCTTGATGTCCTGTGCTGCATCGCTCCTTCCCCACTGGGCTCATCACCTACTGGTGTGTCTAAACATTCTATTTCCATGGTCTAGGTAGTAACCATAAAAAAACAGCACATCAAAGCAAGAGGGAAGAAACTCAATAGACTTCAGAAGGGATTATGATATTGCCTCTGAATACGGTCTGCAACCTGTCAGCCCTGACACTGCCATTAACTTGCCACCATTCCTATTGATGTTATTTTATGTCTAGGTTTTAGAATTTGTATGTCCATGTCCTGTCTTGTTTTGTTCTCCCCAGAGAAAAAAAAAAAGTAATCGCGAGATTAACAGGCCTCCTAGGGTCCGGCTGTCATCCTGACTTCAGAGTCTAGAAAGGGTGCTCTGATGTTATCTGATGTGTTGATAATTAAGGCGATGCACACCACCGGCTGGATATTCCCATTTTAAACTGAAAGAATCATAATCAAATCTTCCAAAACCTCTGGTGTAGTGAATTGATGAGGAGGCTTGCGGCGTTGTATAGGTAGCCAGTAAATAAGATGAAAGGTGACTCATCAAAACGCTCAGACATTTTATGAGTGAATATTGTGGTTACGATAGTTACCAGTGAGTCAGCCAGGCTAGGTAACACAGTGGTCTAGGGTACACTGTGGTGATCAGTGTGTTTCACCAAACGGACCACCACAGTCTGGGTTCTGGCCAGCATTATCAAAACTACCCAAAACATTTTAATGAGGATCCATTTCTGTGGCATCCTAAAGTGATAATGATGAATGTTAAGACCCAAAACAGTGCAACACTATATTTAGATTAGATTCAACTTTATTGTCATTGAACAGTACAAGTACAGTACAATGAAATGCAGTTAGCATCTAACCAGATGTGCAAATAGAGGGCAGAAAAATTACGTATAATTAAGTATTTACAAGTATTAAATACATGTACATTACAAGTGGAATGTGTAGATGTGTAATGAAGGCAAATGCAGTACAAATGGCAATACTAAATTGGGAAATAAGGCAAACAGAGGAGGTATAGAGGAGTTCACAAGATTTAGGTATAGTGAATGTTACAAGTGGGATAATAGTTGTTCGGGTCCAAATGGCTATTTCTAAATGGCATTCTAGATGTACAAACGAGGCAAATGAAGGAGTAATGTAGTTGGGTAGCATGAGCAACCGGGATACAGAGATTGCAGCATTAAGGTTCTCGTGGTAGACGTGTGTGTAACAACTGTACCTATGCAAGCACAATGGCAGTTCTAAGTGTGCAAAATGTAAATGTGCAAAGAGGCAAATTGAATGTACAAGATGCATGAGCAAATGAAATGCAGGGATAGCAATGGTGAGGTTCTGAGGTAGACGCGTACCTGCAACAACTGAAAAACCTCCATTATCAGGCTTTGCAAGGCAGTGTCAGAGTAGTACAAGGGAGTAGTGCA
>JACXGI010013150.1:0-21232 GCA_016801175.1 Esox masquinongy | reverse complement strand
CACACACACACACACACACAGACACACACACACACACAATGGCCCTGTGCCACATCGTGAAACACTCTCTTCAAAGGAACAGTTCTGACCCTCCAGTGCTTATGTCCCACTGGAGGGTTGGGACATAAGCACTAGTTGAATGTAGTGCACTATAAAGGTCTTGCAGGCCTTTATAGTGCACCACATTCAACTAGGGCCTGCAGCTGTTTATAGTGCACTACTTTCAACTCATTCCTGCAGCTCTTTATAGTGCACTACTTTCAATTAGGGCCTACCAGGCTTTATAGTTCACTACTTTCACCTAGGACCTAAAGGGCTTTACCATGCACTACTTTGAACTAGGGCCTACAGGGCTTTATAGTGCAGTACTTTCAACTAGGGCCAGTAGGGCTTTACAGTGCACTACTTTAAACTAGGGCCAGTAGGGCTTTACAGTGCACTACTTTAAACTAGGGCCAGTAGGGCTTTACAGTGCACTACTTTCAACTAGGGCCTACCAGGCTTTATAGTGCACTACTTTCAACTAGGACCTAAGGGGCTTTACCATGCACTACTTTAAACTAGGGCCTACAGGGCTTTATGGTGCACTACTTTCAACTAGGGCCTACAGAGCTTTATGGTGCACTACTTTCAACTAGGGCCTACAGAGCTTTATGGTGCACTACTTTCAACTAGGGCCTACAGAGCTTTATGGTGCACTACTTTCAACTAGGGCCTACAGGGCTTTATGGTGCACTACTTTCAACTAGGGCCTGCAGGTCTTTATGAACCGGTTCAAAAGTAGAGCACCTTCCAGGGGGCCGTTTGTGACGTGTGTCTTTTGAAGCTGGCTGTGACTGTGACATCAGGCAGAGCACATCTAACAGGACTCTACTGACTGACACCCTGCACCCTCACGGCCAAAACAGAAGAAGTACCAAGCTGGGGGGCGCGCCATGACCCCCTCAAAACACAGTCTGACCTGGTTGGTTTGTGAAACTGTTGTGACAGGAGCGTTCAACCACATTCAAATATCCGTAGGTTAGCTGCTATCATAAAACATTTAGAGTTCATGGACGATGTAAAGACAGTGGTTCCATAAATAAAACAAGTACAGTGATACGCTGCAATACTTCAACCTCAGGATAAGAAACAGTCCTATTCACATATCATCATTATTTTATACATCAGAATTAGGCCACACACCTGCACTTAGATATTTTTAATCTCTTTGCGGGTTTGGTACAATATTGTGACATCAGGAAATTATCTGTCCAAGTTGAATGTTGGGTTGTAAATATGTAAATTAAAATACATTAAGTTAGTCAGGCAAGGAGATCAGTTAGTCAGGTAAGATGAGTGTGAAGAGTGTTTTTTCTGTGTCTTATGTGAAGAAGACTAGATGCGGTTTATTGGTTGTAGAGTAAATTAGACCAACACAATGTCAAGCTTATCTTCAGAGTAATAGTAATAGTGTAAATAAATCGAAATATTCAGGCCAGTCTGCTGGCTAACTCATTAATTCTACTTTGTCCAAACCCCCCAAGGTAATTTACCATCTACAATTACAGGGACGGCAGATTGCCTTTTGATTTAAGTCGCTGGACCAGAAATGTTGCTGTTTCTAATCTTCGTAATCATGACAGTAAAAAAAAGTTGTTGTGCCCTTGAGCAAAGCACTTAACCCTAATTGCAAGTCACTCTGGATAGCGTGCGCTAAAATGTTCCTAAAGACGATTCTGAAAATCAAGCTCAATCAGATACACCACATATATGGATAACCAGTATAATTTAAATCCAGGTCTGCTGAAGATTTGAGCACAAGGACCCGTAATATAATTCCTCGTATCTAACCTGCCATTGAGGCTCATACTGCTTTATCTCCTGAAGGAGAGTCCAGCCTAAACACTTCATGGACGCTGCCAGAGTCTATCTGTCATTGTTTGAACTACTCTACTGCATCTCCATGTAACACGGTTCTCAGCTTCCTGTGGGAGGATGGATGATATTTTTAGATGTTGCTTCCAATTTTGCGTTTCTCATCTTCAGGCGTGCGGAGAGAGACACCATCGAACGTTAAGAGCTGATGTTCCTCAAAACAGAGAGCACTACTCCCAAACGAGGCACAAAAACAAGATAAGTACCCAATTATAAACTATATTTAGGTGAGCAAATGTTAGGCATGAGGTTAAAGAGCTGTGAGCGGTGTCCAGAGGTACATGTCATTACTTGTTTTCCGCCGTCTAAATGAAGACCCACGGCAGTCCTACATGGACGGCCTGAAAAGGTGTTGTTGCTCATGACACACAGGTTAACCTTGGATTAGGTCCACCTGTCTCCTGGCAATTGCAGGCCCTGGCGGTTGATGGCTCCGTGTCAACATACAGCAGATAACCCAACCACTTACTAAACAACACTCATGGCACGGAGAGAGAGAGCGACAGGGAGAGAAAGAACGACAGGGAGAAAGAGAGCGACAGGGAGAGAAAGAACGACAGGGAGAAAGAGAGCGACAGAGAAAGAACAACAGTGAGAAAGAGAGCGACAGAGAAATAACGACAGGGAGAAAGAGAGCGACAGAGAAAGAACAACAGGGAGAAAGAGAGCGACAGGGAGAGAAAGAACGACAGGGAGAAAGAGAGCGACAGAGAAAGAAAGACAGGGAGAAAGAGAGCGACAGAGAAAGAACGACAGGGAGAAAGAGAGCGACAGAGAAAGAACGACAGGGAGAAAGAGAGCAACAGGGAGAGAAAGAACAACAGGGAGAAAGAGAGCGACAGAGAAAGAAAGCAACAGAGAAAGAACGACAGGGAGAAAGAAAGTGACAGAGAAAGAGCGAGAGGGAGAGAGAGCTGTTGACATTTTCTAGAATGTGTTTGTGTTTTTCAAGTGTCTCTCTGCCACTCCAGCTGACCTTGTCATGAGCCCCAGCGCTCTGTCGCCATAGCAGCAGGAGAGCAGGCTTATCTGGTTTCCTGTTGTCCTCCTTCCATCTTCCTACTCACTAAACCCTTGTGATGTCATAGGACAGACCTGAACGTTTACTGCCCTGTATGGTTTGACAGTACAAGGCCCAGTCCAGTTGGCCAATACAAGGCCCAGTAAGGTTGGACTGTACAGCTGGACAGTACAGTTGGACAGCACAAGGCCCCGTGCAGTTGGACAGTACAGTTGGACAGTACAAGGGCCTGTACAGTTGGACAGTACGGTTGGACAGTTCAAGGTCCAGTATGGTTGGACAGTACAGTTGGACAGTACAGTTGGACAGCACAAGGCCCAGTGCAGTTGGGCAGTACAGTTGGACAGTACAGTTGGACAGTACAAGGCCCAGTGCAGTTGGGCAGTACAGTTGGACAGTACAAGGCCCAGTGCAGTTGGGCAGTACAGTTGGACAGTACAAGGCCCAGTGCAGTTGGGCAGTACAGTTGGACAGTACAAGGCCCAGTGCAGTTGGGCAGTACAGTTGGACAGAAGACCTTAGACACTTGAGGGGGAATTTAAAAGCTAGAATATTATTGTTCTTCTCTTTAAACGATTATTTGCCTGCATCTTTATTTAATGAGCTGAGTGCTTGGATAACTACTAATAACAACATTATAATACAAGTCCCTTTAAAAAAACAGGGACAGACAACTGAATTGAAGGGAAATGCACTTGATTTCTCATTAAATTGATAAAATACAGAATCACTAATCACTGCTCAAGTTAATACAGAATCATTTATCAATGTTCAACATGATACCACAATAGACAAGACATACATAGACATCAGACACTCATTAGGTCTACTGATTCTTGGGAAGGCCTCCCAGTAGAGAAGGAGAACTGTTACTCAAAAGGACAATAACAAATGTGATTATCCTTACGGTTACCGAATCCATTTGGAAAGCCTGACATTTTTCACTCTTTCTCCAATTGTACACAAACCTCCACACCGCAAAGACATCACCAAATGAGCACAAGCACTCAGGATTATGAAGGGAAAGCGCCATTCTTGATTACAATATGATGCATCATACAACCAAGAGAGCTGCTCATCAGTTCCACACGTAATCATCAGCTGTTGTGCTTGGGTATTTGTATGCTGCATAGAAAATGAAGGGTGTTGTGTCATATCCTACGGGCTGGTCTGTGGAAATAACAATGGGCAAAAACTTTTCCTATGCTGACGATCATGTTAAGAAATCTGTTGAGATTCATGAGATTCAGGTGGGATAATAGTGTTGTGTTTCCATCGTCTTTTGTTAATGTGCCTTTTAATCAAAATGTGTGACTTTTTGTCTTTGGTATAATGGTAGTGATATTTAAATCATCCTAACAGAGAGCTAAAAACCACGGCCTACATAATCGTTGTTATTCTAGTCGGGCGTTCAGTAGCAACATTTCACAAAACAATCCTCTCATGGAGGAGCTGCATGAACAGGATGTCCAGTTCAAAACACGATGATGTCACCAAACAGCTACAACTGCATCGCATGATGTCATGTTCTTCAGCCACTCTGCTATGAAATAATGCTGCCTGACTGAACCGTGGCCACCATGAGACTCTCAAAACAGAGAAACATTGGAATAGAGGGTCTGGCAAGACATTTTACGTTTAGGTAATTTAGCATGTAGATCCACCCACTAACAGTAGAGAGCAAATTCAATATTGAACAGGCCCACATGGGAATCGAACCAATAACACTGGCCTTACCTGAGCCACACCTAACCCCGGAGGAGCAAGGACAGTCACCAGACATCAAGTCAAAACTGGAAAACAAAACAATTGCTGTGCCGAACTTTTAGCCTTCACCAGTTAATACCACAGCTGGTGTTACTGTGACAAAAGGACAAGTAATCAACACTACTGATGATCTGAGATTGGCAACGCCGACTTGCCCCAACCTTCAAATAATTTCAGATTTCATTTTTAGAGAACATTACTTACAACAAATACATTTCAACATGCTACAGTATATAATAACAATAATATGAGTTGAAAATGGGTTGAACACAAAAGTTTTTTATGGAAATCTAACTGTTTGCGTTGGTAAGGAAACCATTTGTAAACCTTTGTATGGACAGTATGCAGTATCTTCCATATGACTGCCCTAAGTAAGATAAAGCTTTAATGTCAAAAACTAAAAACCACTTTCAGTAGAAACAGCCAAATGATTACATCCTCATTTTACAAGAACCGTATTTATAATCCATCATATTCACAGATTGCAGTATCTTAAACAATTCTGGCCTTCTGGCAGCAACCTTCATGATTGTATGTGCCAAGCCAAAACAGACGTGGGAAGCTTCCCCAATCTGGTTTGAAATAAATGAAGCTGTACTGGAAACTGTTGGAGAGGTTTTTTATTCAGTGGAGATAAAAGATAAACGACTTACCTCCTTCCTCAGCACATTTAGGCTACGTAATGATAAATGTCTGGTTTGGTCGCCTCAGGGCCATCACTAGTTAATGAAGATTGACGGCACGTTGAAGATAATAGTGTCCTAAAAACGTGTGTCCGCTTCAACCTGTTGGCGTGGCTCCATCTGGCACCTTGACTAGTCAGAGGGTCACTGTAGCATACAAACTTAAAGAGCTAGACGGCACACTTAGAAATGAGTGCCTGGATCTAGCTTTAAAAACAACATTAAAAATAATCTAGCTTTAGATCAGGCTTTAGCTGCTTGGCTTGGACCAGAGGTTTTTTTGGGTTCATTTCTATTCCCGTTTCCAGTTTCCATTCTAGTGACTTATCTTTTCTCTCGAATTAGAAATGATGGTGGGAAGTGGGTCTGGCGTGTGCTGGTGAACAGGCCTGCCTTTTCATACTGACATATTGGTCTTCATTCTTCCCCGTCCACTGATGACACATAGTTCTGGGTTCTGTGGTCAGACTGTCCTGATACAAAACTCATAAATAGAGATTGTAAGTTTCTGGGAAGCTCGATGCCAGGGTCTTTCATTAGTAGTCTGATAGAGCAATAAATCATTGTCTTGGCTACCTGTCACAATCGAGTCCAACTCTAACTCGGATCCGGAAAGTTCCTGCTCAGTGGGAGTGTTAGAGAGGGATGAAGGTAGAGATGGAGAAAGTTAGACAGAAAGTTATACAAGGATTAGAAGAGAGTGAGATCAGAAGAAATGAAAGAGAACAATTCAGCCATATCAGCCGTCTACCGTGACCAGAAAAAACCCATAAACTCTCTCTCTCTCTTTCTTTTTCTTTCTTATCTTTTTCTCTCTCTTTGGCTCTGTTTTTATGTATTTCTCTTTCCTCTCCTCTCGCTTTCTCTGTCTCTCTAATTTAGCTCTTTTGCTCTCTGTCTTTCTATCCTGTGTTCCCCCTCTCTTTACTTCTTTCCCGCATTCTCTATTTTCCTCTCTTCCCCTCTCATCCCCCCTCTCCTTCTCTATCTCGCTCTTTCCCTGTTTCTCTCTCTCTCATCATCAGCAGAACCTATAGTCTTTCCCAGTATCTAGGTCAGTGTTGTTCAGACTGATGCTCTCTGAGTTCAGATGCCATTTTTTCACCCAAACATGTTCAGTTTTTTCACATTAAGGGTGTTGCATTTATGTGCAGCCAAATCACATCAAATGTTCCCGAAAATGAATCTGACTTTATCCAAGCATGAAAATCAACCCGGCAGTTGATGACTAGACCGACAGAATGCAAAGCATTCCAGCTAGGGAGACGCCTTAAAGATAAGAAGGCTTTGGCCCTGATTCAGTCCAAGGCACATTGTATAGATCTTGACATTTAAAGGTAATATCCGAAACAGCCAGAAATCTTTTAAAGACAAATTGTGGAAGTCACAGGTTGGAATCATCAATCTTTTGAATCCAGCTTTCTTAGTTAGCCATTGTGGCAATCAAGTGTGGGCTTTTGTACAGGTGCATCTCAAAAAATTTTAATATTGTGGAAGAGTTCATTTTTCTCCGAAATTCAAATCAAAAAGCAACACCTTCATATATTCTAGATTCATTACACATAAACTGAAACATTTCAAGATACTCCATTTTTTTTAGATGCACCTGTGTAAAAACCTGAATATGTGTTTACTTTGGAAGCTCCTATTTTGCTCTGTTTAGGTTGTTCTTCCTTGGGAGGATGGAGTGATGATGGTGGTTCACAGCTGGGTTGTTCGTCGTCCACCTGGGCACACCAACTGCAGGCCTAAGCGTTGTTGGAAATCTTTGCACTAACGAAGTTGGTCTGAAAAGATGGCTGTACAGACCTCCTTGAGTTTATGATGTATTCTGATTCAACTGCTTCTTGACAAAAGTTGTAAAACACCAGCAACAAACTCCAAATGTGAATGCAAAGCCAAGAATCAAGACTAGACATTGGCAAGCCTGTTGTGCAAGGACTAATGCTGTGAACAAACACCCATGCCTAATAACACAGTGTAGTTAGGCACTGTGAAGCCGATTGTCCACTTTTGGCAGTCTCATATAGGGAGACTGTGTACAAACAGTGCTGTAATTTGTACATGGCTCACCTGAAATAGATGAACATTTTATTATTTTCATTTCATGTACAAAGTGCTGGGTCAAAAACAATAACAAAATGTGTCAGTGCCCAACAAATACTTTTGGATTTCACTGTATATAGGGAACAGGGTTGTCATTTATTAGGACACATACATAGTCTCTGGGCATTCAAAGAAATGGATCCAGATCTGCGATGGAACTAGAAAACATGACTTTCTCTAATTCTTTCCTGAAATACTTTACTATACAGTAGTCTACACACCCCTGTTAAAATGCCAGGTTCTTGTGATGTAAAAGAATGAGACAAAGATAAATCATGTCAGAAGTTTTTCCACTTTTAATGTGACCTATAATGTGAACAATTCAATTGAAAAACAAACTGAAATCTTCGAGGGGGAAGAATGAAAAATAAAAACTTTACAATAACCTGGTTGCATAAGTGTGCACACCCTCTTATAACTGGGGATGTGGCTGTGTTCAGAATTAACCAATCACATTCAAACTCATGTTAAATAGAAGTCATTACACACCTGTCATCATTTAAAGTGACTCTGATTAATCACAAATAAAGTTCTGCTGTTCTAGTAGTATTTTCCTGACATTTTCTTTGTTGCATCTCAGAGCAAAAGCCATGGTCCGCAGAAAGCTTCCAAAGCATCAGAGGGATCTCATTGTTGAAAGATATCAGTCAGGAGAAGGGTACAAAAGAATTTCCTAAGCATTAGATATACCATGGAATACAGTGAAGACAGTCATCATCAAGTGGAGAAAATATGGCACAACAGAGACATTACCAAGAACTGGACGTCCCTCCAAAATTGATGAAAAGACGAAAAGAAAACTGGTCAGGGAGGCTTCCAAGAGGCCTACAGCAACATGAAAGGAACTGCAGGATTTTCTGCCAAGTACTGGCTATGTGCTACATGTGACAACAATCTCCCATATTCTTCATATGAATGGGCTATGGGGTAGGGTGGCAAGACGGAAGCCTTTTCTTACAAAGAAAAACATCCAAGCCCGGCTGAAGTATGCAAAAACAAACATCAAGTCTCCCAAAAGCATGTGGGAAAATGTGTTATGGTCTGATGAAACCAAGGTTGAACTTTTTGGCCATAATTCCAAAAGGTATGTTTGGCGCAAAAACAACACTGCACATCACCCAAAGAACACCGTACCCACAGTGAAGTATGGTGGTGGCAGCATCATACTTTGGGGCTGTTTTTCTTCAGCTGGAACCAGGGCCTTAGTCAGGGTGGAGGGAATTATGAACAGTTCCAAATACCAGGCAATTTTGGCACAAAACCTTCAGGCGTCCGTTAGAAAGCTGAAGATGAAGAGGAAGTTCACCTTTCAGCAGGACAACGACCCAAAGCACACATCCAAATCCACAAAAGCATGGCTTCACCAGAAGAATATTAAAATTTTGGAATGGCCCAGCCAGAGCCCAGACCTGAATCCAATTGAACATCTGTGGGGTGATCTGAAGAGGGCTGTGCACAGGAGATGTCCTCGCAATCTGACAGATTTGGAGCGCTTTTGCAAAGAAGAGTGGGCAAATATTACCATATCAAGATGTGCCATACTAATAGACTCCTACCCAAAAAGACTGAGTGCTGCAATAAAATCAGAAGGTGCTTCAACACAGTATTAGTTTAAGGGTGTGCACACTTATGCAACCAGGTTATTGTGAGTTTTTTATTTTTTATTTTTCCCCCTCAAAAATTTCAGTTTGTTTTTCAATTGAATTGTTCATGTTATAGGTCACATTAAAGGTGGAAAAAGTTCTGACATGATTTATCTTTGTCTCATTCTTTTACATCACAAGAACCTGGCATTTTAACAGGGGTGTGTAGACTTTTTATATCCACTGTATATACGGAGAGTCCTTCGGCATGCCTGCCTATTTAGTCACCATGTATTGATGTGTGTGTGTGTGTGTGCGTGTGTGTGTGTGAGTGTGTGTGTGCGTGTGTGTGTGTGTGTAAGATATAGGTATATATGAACATATGGGGACCAGATGTCCCCACATACATACAACGCCGTTTCCAAAAAAGTTCCAAAAACGTTCACTGTGTAAAATTTTTACAAAAACCTGAATGCAATGAAGTGGAAATAATTTAAACCCTATATTCAATAGAAAATATTATAAAGACAACATATCAAATGTTGAAACTGAGAAATATTATTGTTTCTTGAAAAATATATGCCTACTTTGAATTTGATGCCAGCAACACATTTCATGGGCAACAAGGGGCTGGAAATGTTGTGTAATGCTACAAGAAAAATTGTGGAACATCTCACCACTAATTAGGTCTATTGGCAACAGGTCAGTAACATCATTGGGTATAAAAAGATCATTCCAGAGAGGATGGGTCTGTCAGAAGTGAGGATGGGGAGGGGTTCACCACTCCGAAAGACTGCGCAGGCAAATAGTGCAACAATTTAAGGATAACGTTTCTCAACATAAAATTGCAAAGAGTTTGGGGATCTCATCATCTACGGTGCATAATATCATTAAAAGATTCAGAGAATCTGGAGAAATCTCTGTACGTATGGGACAAGGCCGAAAACCAATATTGGATGGCTGTGATCTTCGGGCCCTCAGGCGGCACTGCATTAAAAACAGACATGATTCTTTGGTGGACATCATTGCATGGGCTCAGGAACACTTCCAAAAATCATTGTCTGTGAATACAGTACATCGCTGCATCCACAAAAGCAAGTTAAATCCCTAATGACATAGTTTCTGAATGATTAAATGTTTGAAAATATGAGAACAAATCACAAAGAAATGTGATGTGATTCTGTCGAAGGTTGTGGGTCCTCCAGCATGGGAAAAAACTGCAAACGCTCACGAAAAGCACACCTGAATGGTATGTATTGTTGCTGCAGTGAGGAAAGACCAACCACAGACCAACCACGGGGAAATGTGTGGTAACTTAAGTTCAGACAATTGGTGTTTTGAGCTAAACATGTATGCCCATCAACAAGTGAAATGCACAGTTCTTTGACTGTTGCAGTTCAGTCCCCAGCGTTCACCACACAAGCCGTACAAACATAGCAGTTAGTTCGTCATTGACCCTTCACTAATGACAATAGCAACATTACATATCATAACACCATTATACTGCTGTCCTGGCGTTATCCTAACACGACAGCTTATGAAACCCCTATTTTACAGGCCATGGCTGTAAGTGGTGTGTTATTCCTAATGGAGTCCAATCCAGAGTTAATATATCCAAACAGTGTTAAAACAAAAACACCTATCAGGGTAAGTAGCATGTTTAAAGGAGACCACCTAACTGTGCTGGGTGACCTTATTGTCACCTCAAATCTGCAAAAGAGAATCTAAACTGATGCCCTTTCAAACTGCAACCTGGATAGGTGTCCATTCCAAATGGTTAAGTTCACTAAGAGAGACTAGGTTACAAGATAAAGATTGGAAAATGCTTAAAAGATGACCTCCAGGTTTTTACCCTGCACAGGGACTGACCACACAACCTTTGGAGCCAGGGAGCAAGGACTACCCTATTCTCTGTACAGTGCATCTAGGTCTGCTTTCTTTGGCATTCAGGAGGCACACCGTTCTGCCTTTTCCCTGCACGACATCAGAAGTGTTTCCCAAACATTGCGTGTATGAGGTTCAGCAACAATTACACCAACAGCACCATCATGTTTAGACGGAAGATATACAGGATCGTTTTTCCAGTCATTGCAATGGCACAACACTTATGTTGCAGCTTTTTTGGGCTCAGTTTTTTTTTGTCTCCTGTATGCTTGAGTACATCCCAGATAGCACCTTATTCCATATGAAGTGCTCTACTTTTAAACAGGCTCCAGTCGACTAAAAAGGCATAGAGTTAGACGGAGAGTGTCAGATCAGTATGATGACTGGGTAACAATCACAGCTCTATTTGGCCGAACATTAACCCAACATTAAATATGTGATTGTCATTTTTATGTGTATAGTCTTGTCCTGTTGACGCATAATGTGATGAAAACAATTTCCCAATTTGGGATTATGAAGTAATACACTGTTCTCTTTACTCTTATGTGCTTTTGAAGTTAATACAGCAAGTTACTGTATCTGAACTATACTAGTACAGGAAGTAAACACACTTGATATATTTTAGTACAGGAAGTAAACATCTGAGGTATTGTAGTACAGGAAGTAAACACATTTGAGATATTCAAGTACCAGAAGTAAACATCTGAGGTATTGTAGTGCAGGAAGTAAACACATCTGAGATATTCTAGTACCAGAAGTAAACATCTGAGGTACTCTAGTACAGGAAGTAAACACATCTGAGATATTCTAGTACCAGAAGTAAACATCTGAGGTATTCTAGTACAGGAAGTAAACACATCTGCATAAGCCTGTTTCACCAGTTCTATTATTAAAGTAGTAGAAAGAGACTGTTTTCTGAAACATTACTTGATCATGATATGCATACACATAGAAAGGCCTGCATGTATAGTATTTTGCTCGTTGTTTTCAATTTATCATAAAAAATAATCATAAATTGTATTCATTTTAGAATATGTGATGAACTAGCTTACTCTTAGCAGGTCACAATATTAGGAAAGTGTGTTTTTCAACATTATATGGTTGGTGGTTTTTGCTATGGGAGCCCAGATCCATAAAGGTCACTCTAACATCAAGGACCCTACTAAATGATAGTTCCCTTCAAAGTGTCTGAGAAAAAAACAGGAGGGATTGATGAGAAAGGGAGGGATGGATGGAAGGATGGATGGATGAGGAAGGGAGGTGGTGAACACAAGCACACACCTCCTCACCCCATGAAAAATCGAGTGCATCTCGTTTATCAAAGCCTTGAGGTGTGTCACATCCACCTAAACGTCGTCAAAGTGACGTGGTGATCCAGCTGCCAAGTCAACTCCCCCTCATTCTCCTTCTATTCATAACAACACGCGCACCAGAACGCGGCGCTTGTTGTCCGGTCGAGCCGCGTGAGCACTGACTGATCATTTGAACAGAGCAACCGATGGAGAAAGAAACGACCAACAACTAACCTATAGATTAGGATGCTTTCGGATCGTTGTTCAGTTGACTTATTTTTTTGCAACTTTATGTAGCGAGACTTTAAGGGATACGATTTTTCAACGGAATTATTTGATTATTTTTAGAAGGATAAACAACCAACCACTGTAATAAGGGGATTATTTAGTCGCAAATATGAATGATATTAAACTTGCCGTTCTGGGAAGTGAAGGGGTCGGGAAATCAGGTAACATTATCTATAAATTCCCCTGGAAAATACTATAGCTTTTTTGTTGTTAGTACAAATTTGATGGTTATGTTTGTGTTAAGTATTTAATTATGTATGATAATCTCTGCCTTCCTCAGCTCTCATCGTTCGATTCCTGACGAGGCGATTTATTGGTGAATATGCCTCCTCGTCAGGTAAGGTCTCAGCTAGCCACTGTTTGACTCTTGTAAGATCGTCTTTATTGTAAATTAACATGAAATAACGAAAACATCTCGAAATTTCCAAAAGTTTCCCGAAGTAGGCTAATCTTTAGACCATATCACTGCTTTCATGCTTCATTTTGCACAGCTCTGTAAATCAGACGCTAGTATTCTGCCAGCAGCAGTAAAGACGAGGTCACATTCATATGGTAATGAGGAGACCTTCAAAATAGAAGCGCCCATGACATTATATAACATTGTAATTCGTTCTAACGACAGTAAATAGTAAGCCAAAGGCTAATTTTATATTGTTTTCTAGTAAATGCAAAGAGTAGTTAATGAAAAAAAGGATATAGGTTTTTAAAAAAATGTAAGAAGCCACTCACTCCATTGGATTCAATGTGATACTCTGTATGTTAACGGACCTATGCAAATTGCCATGTAACAAAATAAACTAGATTATGCAGATGGGTTAGAAAGTGCTGCTATACCATCTGTATTGCCGCTTGAAATGATAATTTTTATGAATTCAGCACACTCTAATGAGTATTTCTTGAATGCTGTTTCTACTTCAGATTGTCTATTTTTTGTTATAAGGTAACTTGAAAAGGCTACTTTCAGGTATAGTGTATTGCATTGGAACCTATGCAGTGGGTGAGTTAAATTGTGCTACTAGCTATACCATCTTTATTGCCCCATGAAACCACATTATATATGGATTCTATAGACCCTAGTGAATCTTTCTTGAATACCATGTTCCGCTTAACATAGTATAGTTTTTTGCTGAAAAGCAATATAGTTAACAGTCTGGTCTGTACATTGTATGTTTCCATATTTTTCTTTCTTAAAAAATGTAAGAACAATATATATAAAATTGTATGTGTATATATATATATATATATATATATATATACATATATATATATACATACATACATACATACATACAACTTCCTTTCCAAAAGAGTTGGGACACTATGTAAAATGTAAAGAAAAACAGAATGCAATGATGTGCAAATCATTTAAACCCAGTATTCAATAGAAAATAGTACAAAGACAACAAAAGACTGGAAAGGTTGTGTAATGCTAAAATACTAAACCTGGTGGAATATCACACAACTAAATAGGTCAGTTGGCAATAGGTCAGTAACATGATTTGGTATTAAAAGATAATTCCAGAATTCCAGAGAGGATGGGTATGTCAGAAGTGAGGATGGGGTTCACCACTCTGTGAAAGACTGCACAGACAAATAGTGCAACAATTTAAGAATAACGTTTCTCAACGTTTAATTGTAAAAAATTTGGCAATCTCATCATCTACGATACATAATATCATTAAAAGATTCAGAGAATCTGGAGAAATCTCTGTATGCAAGGGACAAGGCTGAAAACCAATATTGGATGGCTGTGATCTTCGAGCCCTCAGGCTGCACTGCATTAAAAGCAGACACGATTCTGTAGTGCAAATCATTGCATGGGCTCAGGGACACTTCCGAAAACCATTGTCTGTGAACACAGTATGTTGCTGCATCCACAAATGCAAGTTAGAAAGAAAAAAACATGTATAAACAAGATCCAGAACTGCCTTCTCTGGGCCCAAGCTCATTTAAGATGGACTGAGGTGATGTGGAAAACTGTCCTGTGGTCTGATGAGAATCAAAATTGCAAATTATTTTTGGCAATCATGGACGCTGCGTCCTCTGGACTAAAGAGGAGAGGGACCTTCCAGCTTGTTATCAGCGCACAGTTCAAAAGCCAGCATCCGTGATGGTATGGGGGTGCATTAGTGCACATTGCATGGGTGACTTGCACATCTGTGAAGGCACCATTAATGCTGAATAATACATACGAGTTTTGGAGCAACATATGCTGCCATCCAGACAACGTCTTTTTCAGGGAAGGCCTTGCTTATTTCAGCAAGACAATGCCAAACCACATTCTGCACATATCACAACAACATGGCTCCGTAGTAAGAGTCCGGGTGCTAAACTGGCCTGCCTGCAGTCCAGACCTGTCTCCTATTGAAAACATTTGGCGCATTATGAAATGAAAAATATGACCCCAAACTGTTCAGCAGCTCCGATCCTATATCAAGCAAGAATGGGAATACATTTCACTTTCAAAACTACAGCAATTGGTCTCCCCATTTCCCAAACCCTTACAGAGTATTGTTAAAAGAAGAGGTGTTGCAACACAGTGGTAAACATGCCTGTCCCAACTTTTTTGAAATTTGTTGCTGGCATCAAATTCAAAATGAGAATGTATTTTTCCAAAAATAATAACATTTCTCAGTTTCAACATTTGATATGTTGTCTGTGTACTATTTTTAATGAAATATAGGGATAAATGATTTGCACATCATTGTATTCTGTTTTTATTTGCATTTTCCATTACATCCCAACTTTTTTGGAAACAGGGTTGTGTAAATATATATATATATATATATATATATATATTTGTTGCTGATAAATCTTCTTTGCATTTGCTTAAACAAAAACATGCAATTTGCTTTCGACTACCATTCACTATCTTTATAATGAATGAAACACATTGCCGTTTATTTCAATGATGGCTTTTATTTAGCAAAATTAGAATCTGAGTTAGGGCTGCCTGCATAATATCCTGCTGCTAGAAGAACGTTAATCCAGATGTTGCCAATAATTATTTGGCAGTGACCACCACAGGCTCTACCACAATATTGATGTGGAAATGTCAAATGACCTCTTTTATTTAAATATTGACTTCCCCTTATTTTCACTGTCTGTCTGTCTCCTGGATGCAGAGTGTATATACAGAAAGCGCCTTTCTGTTGATGGGAGGCAGCTGAATCTAGAGATTTATGACCCTTGCTCTCAGGTGAGTTTAGAGGAGGACCTTGCGGTAACATTTTGAATTCAATAGCTGAGTTAGTGCATGGTCCTTACAATGTCAGGATTGTGAGTTTGATTCCTTCGGTGGGTCAGTACGACAGACATACAAAAATGTATAAACTCTTTACGTCGCTCTGGAAATGAGCGTCTGCTACATGACTAAAACAGAAATTGTAATATCAGTATTTTGGTCACAATAACAATGTCGTCAGGATGGTCTCACACTGACATTTGTTTTCTGCTGTAAAGTAAAGATACTCAAAGTTAAAGTGCACCAGACAGTCCTGAGTAATCCATCTCACTTACTGTGCCTGGCCAAGCTCCTTCCTGCCACTGGCCCCGCCCCCTGGTCGTTCTAATGTAATCACAACACAAAGTCCTGCGGTGCACTTCATAAATCATTGAAATACAGCAATTTACCTACAACCAATTAGTCTGAATCAGTCTCACAGGAAGTCTTTTTGCCAAAAGTCATTGCTTTGAAAGTGCGGGAGCATTAATGCCAAGAGTTAAAGGATTTCTTTGATAACAAAATCCCTATTACTGTTTGCCAAAGGCTGCAGGACCTCATGATGATGGCATATATATCAAAAAGGCTAATTATTTGAAAATGTATGTGTGATTTACTGCTTGTGTCACTTTAAACAAGAGGACTGGCTCATAACAGATGGAATCGAATGAATGCAATGGCGTTCCATTAATTCCATTCTAACATCATTCTATTCTAGCTATAACGGCTCCCTTCAATTAACCTCAACTGGTGTGTATCCGATTGCCTGATTGACATCTAGTATTTCTGCTGTTGGTGTTTCCTGGCAGGCCAGTGAGGGGAAGTCGACTCTGACGGACCAGATCCACTGGGCCGATGGCTTCCTTGTGGTTTACGACATCAGTGATCGGTCCTCCTTCATCTCAGCCAAAGCCGTTGTGCACTTGATCAGGGAGCTACAACTGGGAGGGGCCAAAAGGTAGACACCTGTACAGTCTGTCCACGCACCGTACAGATCTCACACACACCTGGATAATCTACACATTGGATAATCCACACGCTACAGATCTCACACACATTTGGATAATCTGCACATTGGATAATCCACACACTTTACAGATCTCACACACACCTGGATAATCTACACATTGGATAATCCAAACACTTTACAGATCTCACACACACCTGGATAATCTACACATTGGATAATCTACACACTTTACAGATCTCACACACACCTGGATAATCTACACACTGGATAATCCACACACTACAGATCTCACACACATCTGGATAATGTGCACACTGGATAATCCACACTCCTTACAGATCTCACACACCTGGATAATCTACACACTGGATAATCCACACATTATAGATCTCTCACACACATCTGGATAATCTACACACTGGATAATCCACACATTACAGATCTCTCACACACATCTGGATAATCTACACACTGGATAATCCACACACTGGATAATCCACACTCCTTAATGATCTCACACACACCTGGATAATCTACACACTGGAAAATCCACACTCCTTAGAGATCTCTCACACACACCTAGATAATCCACACACCTGGATAATCCACACACTGGATAATCCACACTCCTTACAGATCTCACACATACCTGGATAATCTACATGCTGGATAATCCACACTCCTTACAGATCTCTCACACACGCCTGGATAATCCACACACCTGGATAATCCACACACTGGATAATCCACACACTGGATAATCCAAACTCCATGCAGATCTCACACACATTTGTATGTTGATGCCTTGTGGGACCATGGCAACCACATGCATTTACCAGCAACCCCTGCAGGCCCAGGGCCTCCACTCCCTCCACTCCCATGTTGAGGAGTCCCCATCGGATGGGGTGCAATTGAGTCAGCGTGTTTTTACTATCCCTGTTGTCTGACAACCTGCACAGCCCTCTGTTCCCGCTGCCAGTAGGTCAACACTGTATTGACTTATTGTGTGATTATCTCCAGACAATCCACTGCTGTTACTAAATACTGTATCTAATGGCTGTTGGAATCCACTGCCACGATTATGAGAATGTAGCTGTTGTTCAGGCATCTTATAACATCTCTGTGTAATTGTTAAACTGGTTTTTGGAATGTTTTTTAGCTCCATTCAGGATTGTCATCACCCACAGAAATACCACATAGCTATAGCCATACCTATATCCGTACCTATAGTGACTGAGTTGCTGGTCATCTGATCATGCAAAAACATTGATGTGGCCTAAAAGGTCATGTTCTCTCATCGCTTTCACTCAGCACAACCAGAAGTGGACTGGTCGCACCTCAGTGTCTGGCTCTTCTCTAGGTTTCTTCCTAGGTTCCGACCCTACTAGGGATTTTTTATAGCCACGGTGCATCAATTTGTTGTTGTTGCTTGCTCTTTGGGGTTTCAGGCTGGGTATCTGTATAAGCACTTTGGGACAACTGCAAATGGACTTAAAATACATAATTGATTGATTAAAACCTAACCCTAAGTTCTGTTCCTACTAGCCTGCTGTCCCATTAAGGGCTCCTTTCAGTGACACCTGCATTGCATTATTTTCTAATGGTCAAAATAACTCTGTCTGGTATTTGTGCTGTATGAATGTAAAACAACTACTGGTGTGAATAATGTACATAAAGACAATGTGGAAACATTTGTTTGAATGAATCCCAGGTTATAGCCTTGGACTTGACCTCTCACCTGTCCTTCCTGTCACATGAGCGTCTGTGTCCTTGTCTCTTCTCAGGGCTGCAGACACACTGGTGTTCCTGGTGGGTAACAAACAGGACCTGTGTCACGTGAGGGAGGTACGTCGCGAGGAAGGCCAGTGTCTTGCTGCTGAGTCGCGGTGCCAGTTCTACGAGCTCTCGGCGGCCGAGCACTACCAGGAGGTGGTCCTCATGTTCTCCAAGATGGTCCACAATGCCAGTCTGGGGGGCAAATGCAAGGACAGGAGACGAAGACCCAGTGGCTCCAAGTCAATGGCCAAACTCATCAATAACGTCTTTGGGAAGAGGAGGAAATCTGTGTGAGCTGTGACTGGAGGGCGGAGTCATACCATTGAGAAGGCAGGCCAGGGACTTCTGTTGATTGGATAAAAATTGATCAATAACATTGTATTAACCCACGATCGATAACATGGACTTTGCATACTCACTTGCTTTTGCTGTTATTGCTGATCATGGAATGGGTGGTA
This sequence comes from Esox masquinongy, assembly GCA_016801175.1. Classification (NCBI taxonomy): domain Eukaryota; kingdom Metazoa; phylum Chordata; class Actinopteri; order Esociformes; family Esocidae; genus Esox; species Esox masquinongy. The sequence goes on along the minus strand of JACXGI010013150.1, from coordinate 2,264 downwards.
AGAAAGAGTCCATCAATTTGACCCGACAGTATAGACTTTGAGCTAGCAATCATTTGGTGAATGATGATGATAACCCCGTTGATGATGAAGATGGATTGGATGTATGTAGCGTCTTTCTCCCAGCAGAAGGCCTCACAGAGCTTCACGTTATGAGGGGGAAACTCCACTGGCTTGAGTCTAAGCCTGCTCTTGCTTTTGCTGTTGTTGGAATGGTAACTAACAGTTATGTGGACACACAACGACCTGCAGGCGATCCTGTAATTCTACCAACGTGTAGCTGCTGTTGATCTTCCCGTTGTCATGGTTCCCATGTGAAAGTTGGAAGTGGTCAGTGAAATTGTTATTATATTAGACGCTGACCTTTAGCCTTTGAGCGGGCGATCGTTTGGCTACATCACACTGCCTCTTTGCCGTTATCTTTGGAGGGAGTCAATTCCAATTGGACCCCAACAGACAGATATGAAGGTTGGACAGCGGAGCTGATGATTATCTGAGGTCCTGATGATAGAACTGAGATCCTTTTAGATCCTCCATTTAGACCAGCGATGTTGTTGGATCCTTTTGATAAACAATATATTATTTTACATCCTCCTGACAATAGATCCATTTATATTTATATCCTGATGGACCATAGATCTTATATAGATCAGAGATCTTCTTCGAGCCTCCAGATTGACCAGAAATCTTCTTATATCCTCCTGATAGACCATAGATCTTCTTATATCCTCCTAACAGACCAGAGATCTTCTTATATCCTCTTGATAGACCAGTGATTTTCTTATATCCTCCTGATAGACCAGAGATCTTCTTATATGCTCCTGATAGACAATAGATGTTCTTATGTCCTCCTGATAGACCTGAGATCTTCTTTAATCCTCCTGATAGACCAGAGATCTTCTTAGATCCTCCTGATAGACGAGAGATCTTCTTAGATCCTCCTGATAGACCATAGATCTTCTTATATCCTCCTGATAGACCAGAGATCTTCTTATATTCTCCTGATAGACCATAGATCTTCTTATATCCTCCTGATAGACCATAGATCTTCCTAAATCCAAGTAGACAAGTGGTCCTTTTAAATCTTTCTGATAGACCAAAAGATGACAATAGGACTGATTCCTAAACAGCACTATATTTCCTATTAATTTAATCCTGCCACTAATGAAGAACACATTGAGCTACTAATGTCCACCTGATGTTCTCATTATTACTTATTTAAAATAAATCTCAAAGCCTCCATAGCGGTTTCCATAGCGGTTTCCATAGCGGTTTCCATCCAATCATCATTGGCTAAAACGCTCCATGCGTTCCACTGTGGCAGCACACTGGCAGGCTGTCAAGCAGTCACAGCAATTAATACAGAGTATGTTGCAAACAGACCCTATTCCCTGTGTATTTCACTGTGTTTTAGTGCAATGGATATCCAGGAAAGAGAGTGCCATTTGGGTACATATCTGAATAGATGCATTTTGAAGAGAGGCTGAATTTTATTTGCCCAGTTGTTGTTTTGGGGTAAATTCTTTCAGTGGTTATTGTTTCAATGAAAGGTATATTGTATTACAAAATGACTCTCTGTTTATTTCCATTTTGCTAAATATTCACTTGAATAGAGACAATACATTGTTAATAAAGGACTGTAATCAAGTCTTGTTTCCTGTTGTGGTTTTATTCATGTTCATGTGTGTGATCCCAAGCCAACAATAGTCCCCCCCATAGTAAAACCTCTCCATATGTGTAGTAAAACCTCTCCACGTTCAGGGTAAATAGTAGGGAACATGAATATCTACTTGTCTGGTCCCTCACCAGGATAGAAAAACATGAAGAACACTCATTCTTTTCGTTAGGATAAAGACACGACTGATAACACGCAGGTTGAAGTGTGGTAGACTAAGATATTTTATGTTCTCTTCCTTAGATATGGTATAGACAGTGTCTAAGTTAGACTGAGCATTGAGTTTTGTCTTATTTTTTGTTTTGTGTTACTGGGTTATTAAATGTTAATATGTTGTTTAATGTTGTGATTTTTGTTATGCCCCATTTTAAAAAGAAAACAGTGAACAAAGAAACACCTCTGAATAGTCTGAAAACTGTATTCTTGCCTCTTTAATTTAAATCGTAACATCACTTTAAACCTATTACAAAAACTTAAATCAATAGATTTGTGGTGTATGTGTGAACCTATTACCGCGTAACCTATTACTCCCAGAGTCACCCCACTGGGCTGTGTCCGTATAGACTCCCAGAGTCATCTGACTGGGCTGTGT